>JACYXH010000659.1:4000000-4247500 GCA_026745465.1 Lota lota
AGAGGGAACTAGGGAGAGAGAGAGAGAGCAAGAGGGAACTAGGGAGAGAGAGAGAGAGAGAGAGAGAGAGAGAGAGAGAGAGAGAGAGAGAGAGAGAGAGAGAGAGAGAGAGAGAGAGAGAGAGAGAGAGAGAGCCGGACAGCAGACAGTGTGTTGGTGTGTTGGTGTGTTGGTGTGTTGGTGCCCATGCCAGGGCATCGATTGATCATCCTTGCGCTATCACTGTCTGCACAGCGCACATTCCTCACAAAACCCATGACAGACACTATATGGTTAATATTCACACACCTCACAAGACCCACGACAGACGCTACAGGGTTAATATTGACACACCTCACAAGACCCACGACAGACGCTATAGGGTTAATATTCAAGCAACCAGAGCGGTACATGGTATAGTGCTGTTACATTTTTTGGTGTGCTTTTTATAGCTTCTGCAGAGTACTTCATTTTCACACTTTGTGGAGTATACACTAAAACACAGGAATCTGAATCTCAACTTTCTTTGATAATTTTGCTGAGATGAAACTAATGAAAATTGCCTTTTCATAAGTATGTCAAGTATGGCACCCATTATTCTTCAAACCATCCCTGAAAGGAGGGATTTGCCACTGTGTTCCTTCTCAAGGTTTCTTCCTTGATAATAAGGAAGCGTTTTCTCTTGCTCTTTGGGGGGCTAGGGTTAGGGGGTGTCATAAATAAAAGCCTTGGTAGATGGTAACAGGGATTAAGGGCTGTTAAAAAAATGGCTTCAGTTGATACAAATTTCAAAATACATACTTTTGCAGTGTAGCTCGAAATAAAATCATTGTTTTTCCATTTAAAATCACTTTTTTTATTATGTAAAAAAAGAAAGAAATCAATTTACATGATATAAGTCATTGCAATCAGTTGGATTGGGTTACTCAGAATGGTCCTTTGAATATGGGTAAAACGCTCAATGAAGGGGACAGAAGTTGATCAACAAGTATGAGCATTTGATGACTAACTCACATATCTACAACAGCACTAAAAGAGTTAGCTCCCTCTATATTAGCATATATACAGGGATTACATACTCATTTACACATTGTGTTTACTTATTAACAGGTTCAAAACGCGCTCAACTCCATCAAAATCAGCACCATAAAAAATACATGTAGTGGCAGTTTACGTATCAAACATATGTGCAACTAAAACAGTACAGTACAGGAATAGTTAGCATATTTGCACTATATCAGAATAAAGCAGTTTGCCAAAACAATTCCTAGATTTAAAATACAACTAGGTTATTAAATAGTTCTAAAACATGTAAAAAACAAAAGTCATACAAATAAACATTAACAGATACATCAATAACACACACAGATGGATTCCACAGTTCGTGAAATAGGTCGCAAAGATAGCACCGTTTAACCTCAGGACGATTCAGCTGAGGCTGCTGTTCTCCACACACACACACACACACACACACACACACACACACACACACACACACACACACACACACGCAAACCACCCACCCACACACGCATGCATGAGAAAAGACACTCATAATTACCGGGTCATGCTATTTATCTAAGGGTATAGAATGGGAGTGAAAGGTTCAAAAGTTAAAAGGTCAAAGGTCATTAGGAAGTGACTTACAGTTATCATCACATCAAGTGACGACACCATTCAGAACACATGGCCCTTATTATGAGTGGGAATTCCGATGCACAACAGCGCCTTTATAAAACATGTAGCCCATTATAAAAGAGCAGTTCCCTGCAACTGAGAGGCGCGTTTGTGTAAAGTATACAAGTTGTTTGTTGGTTGTATTGCCCTAGTGTGGATATGTGTGTGCATAGAAATGTGTGATGTGTGTGTGTGGTAGGAGGGTGCGGTCTCGTTCCATGTGGGAAACTGGAGTGATGTAAGTGTATGACAACAGCTAAACAAAAGTGTGTGTGTGTGTGTGTGTGTGTGTGTGTGTGTGTGTGTGGCTAAGAAGAGGTATCCCTGCGTTCCCGGGTGCGTTTGTTTTGCCAGCCTAGAGTCTCTGAGTGGGCTGAGAAACCCTTATCGGGTCCTTATACTAACTGTAGACACAGTGTCCCGCCCCTCCAGCCAGCCAGGGTGGTCTCACTCAGTCCTCACTGAGTGAGAAGACTGAGAACCTCTCTCTCACAGACACACACACACACACACACACAGAGACACACACACACACGCACAGAGACACACACACACAGTCTGGGGTAGCGGTTTGGATCGTCTTGTATGAATGAAAACTAGCGAAAGATTAAAGGCCTTCTTGAAACAATTGACAGTGGCAGCCTAGTGAGAAAATGATGAAAAGGCACAGAAAATATCGGGGAGAGGTTTCCCCCCAAAACGCTTAGTCTCTTCCCAAAGTAGAGTCCATTGCAAGTCCATTGTTTTTTCTGTTTAAATCTGTTCAACATTTACTACTGAATTGTAGTAAATGTTGGGGTGTGCTTGCGAGCATCTGGATTTATCCTTGGCCTGCCAGATTTAACCTGTTGTGCAAGGCACGTCTGGTTCACATTAAACATAGATCTTCTTTCAAGCTTGCTCTCAAAATGTTTAACGTAATCGTAAACATCGTTGCCAACATAATGTAATACATTTTCTGTGTACTATGCATACATAATTGCATAAGCATGCAGTATCTGGCACTAATCCACTAGGCTGAATACATGGATTCACTGATAAATGTGCTCGTGTCTGTGTGGCTCTTCATAGTGCTTGTTACACCAAGACGAATAACCAAGGTTAAAGTGACAACAACAGAATACTCAAAGTGAGCTGTTGGACAAAACGTTCTCATCAGATTACCACTGCCTCTGGAAACGGTGCCACACCAACTCTTAACAGGTTTTCACAGCCTGAAAGTCGAGTTCAGTCTGTGCTGGAACATGGGAAACAGGGTTCTGCTACGTTGCTCTCTGATCAGATTATGACATCACGGTTGGCCTATAGTACCCGCTCAGTTTCCCGCTCATTTGGAAAAACTATTTGCCCATACCTTGTTTTCACACTTGATGATAATAACAATCATATTATCATTATCATTATCATTGCCACCCTTAATTTTGACCTTACGTTTACATACTTCTTAGTTAATATATATTGTACATATCTGGAAATATATATATATATATATATATATATATATATATATAATTCTGTATCAGATATGTATGTAGCAATAATACAGTACAATAAAGCGAACCAGAGGGAAAGCGGTTAACCAGAGGAGAGCAGCTCTCTGGGCGCCAATGTTTTCTCCACGCCTCTAAGCCCAAAACATCTATTTTTAGGATGTAGTCGTTTTTTTCCCCTCAATCTGTGCAATAAAGCCAACAGGATGTTTCTTTTTTTTTAATGCTCCCTCAACACTAAACCTGCCTTTTCTTTGGCACAGAACGAAAGAAACAGTTTTCAAGTCTTCATCAAAATCTGGAAGCTTATGACACTGCTGGAAAACGAAACGCTACGAAAAAAAACTGTTCAGTTGGCATAGTCCTTTGCAAATACGAAAACAAAAAGGTGGAGGTGCAACGTATTTTTGGACGATAGTGGAAAAGAAGGAATGGGGGGGGGGGGGGGGTGGTGGTGGTGGTGGTGGTTCAGGAAACACATTTATAAAAAAGAGCGGTTTAGAGCGAAGGAGCATGGGTGGCTTTGGCTATCAAGCTCTT
The DNA here is from genome assembly GCA_026745465.1 of Lota lota. Classification (NCBI taxonomy): domain Eukaryota; kingdom Metazoa; phylum Chordata; class Actinopteri; order Gadiformes; family Lotidae; genus Lota; species Lota lota. The sequence continues at coordinate 4,003,687 of JACYXH010000659.1, forward strand.
GTGCAGAATCTTGTTGGCGTAAAAGTTCCTGCATGTGTCACAGCAGCGCTGGTACCATCGCATGTCCTGGCACAGGTTCTTCTCCCGCACCACGCGGCAGTACACCGTCCACTGGTCCCCCATGCACTTGTAGGTCAGGGCAGCTGCCATGGAGGGGAGACAGTCACGTGCACGCATGCACGCGCACACACACACACACACACACACACACACAACACACACACACACACACACACACACACACACACACATACATACATGCAAAAACACAGAGAGAATATTGATTGGTTATAAAGAAGAAACAAATTATTTGTTAGATTTGGACTTATAGCCACAGTCTGAATGCCCTGACCGGAGACGTTTTCATGACATGATAAAGCCACCGCTTCGCTGATTGGGTTTACATTTGCAACTACTCCCAGCGGCCCTGAGAATCCCCAGGACTTTAAGCCTCTATATAGGGACCCTGAGAATCACCAGGACTTCAAGCCTATATATAGGGACCCTGAGAATCACCAGGACTTTAAGCCTCTATATAGGGACCCTGAGAATCCCCAGGACTTTAAGCCTCTATATAGGGACCCTGAGAATCACCAGGGCTTTAAGCCTCTATATAGGGACCCTGAGAATCCCCAGGACTTTAAGCCTCTATATAGGGACCCTGAGAATCCCCAGGACTTTAAGCCTCTATATAGGGACCCTGAGAATCACCAGGATTTTAAGCCTATATATAGGGACCCTGAGAATCCCCAGGACTTTAAGCCTCTATATAGGGACCCTGAGAATCCCCAGGACTTTAAGCCTCTATAAAGGGACTCTGGTTTAGAACAGAGGCTCTCAGCGCCAGCTTGATTACTTAATCTGCCTTATCCTCCATCTAATCTGATAATACGGCCATGGACCTCATAAGCCCAGTCAAACATCAGGGTGAACCAGGGCCACAACCTCGCCACGCACTTAATATGCCTACGGAATGGAATCTGAAACCCTGGTTCCAGATTCCAACATATGCTCATATGCGACATGTAGTCCCTCTCTCTCGCCCTCATCAGACTTTCCTGTCCATAGCAGCATAAAAGTGCATAAAAACATGAGGATTGAGCAACCATCACCAGATTTTTTGTTGGTTACCATATAAAGTTACATGCAAGGTTACATTTCAGCATCCCTAAAACACCTATCATTTCCGGTCTGCTGTTATAATAGATTATTATTCTGGCTGACTTGCCTGCCCCTTATCTCGTCCGGGCTGCTTCTTTTTAGCTCAATCCTAGCTCCATCCACTAACAGAATGTCCATTTATTTGTATATATCGTCTGCAGCAGTGAAGTAATCACACACTGCTGTCAGGGTGAAAGTGGGAAAGCTGAACCTAATGAGACCGGTTTGATTCTGGTTATTCTGGGGAGCTATTCTTGCTAGCTCCCCAGGATCCTTTAGGGGTTCCCCATACAATCCCCCCTGATTAGGAACTGATTTACACACAGCTCAGCCCTCTCAAGACACTAACAACCCAGCAAAGGCAACACACACCACTCTGACAGCAGTGTGCAGTCCAGCCTGCTTTGAGCAAATGGGGAAACAAGCTTTTTGCTGTGCAGTAGCTTGCCTAGAGAAATGTACTTCTGACCCAGATTCAGAAAAATACAACTACCCTGTGCCTAAATTGTTCACTTTCGTGTGGGTATTGTATCCATTCATTTCCTTTATCGTCCTGGTTTGGGTCATTTGGGGCTGGAGTCTATCTCTCACTATAAGCACTGAGCAGGGGTAACACCCTGCACGGTCATCCCAAGGTGAACACATACCAGGGACAAACAACACCCTTCATAACTATGTATGTATATATATATATATATATATATATATATATATATATATATATATATATATATATATATATATATATATATATACTGTAGTTAAAACTACGAGCCTGAGTTGATGCATGGCACACCTTGGAAAGTATTTTAGGCTTCCTTCATGCAAAGTTTAGCAAGCGTTGATGTATATTTTAAAGCACATCCTCACCTAGCCTAGGGGAGGTGATGGTGTTCACGTTGATCTTCTCGTTGCAGGCGCCCTGGTGGCAGGGCCTGTAGTTGGGGAGTCTTAGCGGAGCCGGGCAGTCGTTTCCATGACGACCCGTTACTTTATGCATACACTGGACAACTCGTGACTGCAGGCCTTTGCCACAGGACGAGGAGCACTGTAGAGAGGAGAGTAGGGAAGGTTCAGCATTGTTGTTCACCGTTTCTCACAAGGTACGTTGAACAACTCTACAATCGCATACTACACATTTTTCTTAATTGTGCCTTTACAGTTGAACAGTGAAGAGATACAGGAAATATAGGTTGGAGATGAGAGGGAATGACATGTTGCATAGTACCACAGGTGAGAACCCAACCTGGTTCACTACAGGCGTATTGCCTACATTTTTTACATTTTACTGTGTAGCTGAATTGTCCAATTGATATTGCACAAAACACTGACAGCGTTAGGGTTCGATTCCCACTGGGGCCATTGTTGTTCAGAAATGTATGCACACACGGTATTGTAAGATGCTTTGGATAAAATACACATGACACATACTATTATTTCGGTGTGTGTGTGTGCGTGTTGTCTTTGTGCGTGTGAGGACTGCCTGTTGTAAACACGTCTTACTCCGAGCTCCAAACACCATCACTCATTTGAGATCTAAACACCACATTACGCACTCAACACTGCTAATCTAAAGGGGGTTTGCCTCGGGTCGATGTGACATTGTGTGCAGCAACGGTCAAATTGTCATAATGGGATGCCTTTTACAGTCGGCGCGCATGTCGTTAGAAAACCCACTGACGGACCCCACGTGCACTGACCTCTACATACCTCAGCATGTTCACCTGATAGCCACCTCCCATATCAAACAGCGCCGGCCTGTTCCTGTTTGGTGGCGGTGACCTCTAGGGCCAGCCCCTACATCACAACAACTGTGATGAATTTGAGAACCTTGAATGAGTTTCGTAAAGTCGACGGGACCTCTTACAAAAAGTGCCTTTTCCGAGCCGATTTTCAAAAAGGTGCTTGTTTCTGTGTGACTTGTTGGTGTGAGTGAGAAGCAGCAACCAGGAAATGTGGAGGAGATTTGTTGATTTGAGTTTACTCTGCTTCGTCTCCCTTAATAAACATTGAATTTAGTCATCAGAATCTCAATAGACTGCACTCGGGTCAAATAAGGACACTCAATGTTAAAAAGATGTTTATGAATATGTCTCTCAAAGAGAGGAGGTTTGTGGGGCTTTCACTCTCGCTATCGATTTGTTTCTAACAACATGTGGTCGATTATAATTTGGTTGGAACCTGCTGGAACAACGTGTTTATAGAATGTACAATACACCCTCAGTCCAGCACAAAGAAATGAAGAAATGAAGGCTCAAAACACAAAATAATATAGCTTTGGCTGAAAACATGAGTAATAAATAGTTTTTTTTTCACCTCTTCATTTTCATTATGATGCATTCGTTTTCCATGAATTGTGTTACTCAAGCTGCTATTAATTGTATATATAGATGCCTGTAGTGACCTTTCAAGCACACTACTATTTCAAGTGGTAGGAGATGATATTCACATGTTGCAAAAGCAATCAAAAGAAACAGAAGCGAGATGAAAGGACAGAAACAGGAAAGCAGTGAGGAATAACAAAACGTTTAACAAATAGATTGAAGCTCCACACAGACAGACAGGCAGACAGCGAGACAATTCCCAAATTCCCTAAAAGCAGCCTGTAAGCCACACTTTCTGTTTTTATTCAAGCTGCTAAGTGAAGCAGTCACCTGAGACTATGACCTTTGACTTGCCATCAGCCACAAGAAAATAGCAACGCTCTGTGGCTTAACACCATTGATAATTGGCCTGTTTCTCACACACAGACAAGCCACACACACACAAACACACAGACACACACCAAATGCTCTTGGCACAGTTGTGACTCACTTCTCCTGTTGCTGTAATCTAGGCCAGGCTAGAATATGTGTGTGTGTGTGTGTGTGTGTGTGTGTGTGTGTGTGTGTGTGTGTGTGTGTGTGTGAGAGTGAGTGTGTGTGTGTGTGTGTGTGTGTGTGTGTGTGTGTGTTTATGTGTGTGTGTGTGTGTGTGTGTGTGTGTGTGTGTGTGTGTGTGTGTGTGTGAGTGTGTGTGTTTATGTGTGTGTGTGTGTGTGTGTGTGTGTTTGTGTGTGTCTGCATGTGGAGATATAGACAGAAATAGGCTGCTGTGTGTTAATCAGTCCTTTTGCCCCACTAACTATAACATCTGTTAGTCAGACATACTGTATAATAATCCACCTAAGAATGAGACTGCAGTTAAAGGAGGACTCACAACGATGCTGTGCTATCCTTGGCCTGATGGATCTTCAAGATGAACTTATTTGGAAGGGTTATTGCAAGGTATGAGCACAAGCTGGCGAGCCAAGCATCATCACACTCATAATCAAACACACACGCAAGGACGGAGACGTGACTTCAGAAAGACGTCAAGGTACAGGACAGTTAAGACGGTCGTCACTCACAGGAGACACTGACAGCGTCTTGGCGGTTTCCTGCGGCAAAGTTCAAACGCATGAAATGAGACGTTTCCTAATTTCCTCCAATCCATCGGTGCCTCTTTTAGTCGCTTTTCACCGCATATATCATACGGACCTGTCTCTGAGGCCCGGCGACAGCTGCCCACGGCCCAGTCTCAGGTTTTTATGAGGCTCTCTCTCTCGCTTGGAAAAAATGAAAGTTGTGAGCTCCATGGTCGTGGCAACAGGAGGAGGGCAGTCTTCCGTTAAAGGTAGTGGTGGAGGTGGTAGTAGTGGTGGTGGTGGTGGTGTTGGTGGTAATGGTGTTGGTGGTATAGTTTGTGGTGGTAGAGGTGATGGTGATGGTGGCGGTAGAGGTAGTGGTATAGGTTGTGGTGACGTAGGTGGTGGTGGTGGTGATCCTCAGCAATGCTCAAGAAAGGACCACCCCCTCCTCCCCTCAAAAACATCTCTTCTTATCTGGATCAGCCATCAGCAGATCAAAGCAGAACATCCCAAAGTTGTGCGGGATGAGGGGAAAGGGGGATTAGAGAGACAGTAAGACATTAAGAGAGGCAGAGAGACAGAGAGAGATGGACATTAAGAGAGGCAGAGAGAAAGAGAGGGAGAGAGAGATGGACATTAAGAGAGGGAGAGAGAGACAGAGGGGGAGAGAGAGAGAGAGAGACAGACAGACAGACAGACAGACAGACAGACAGACAGACAGACAGACAGACAGACAGACAGAAACGTGCACGGTTCCCTCGATTCTCTTCGAGAGAGAGAGAGAGAGCGAGAGAGAGAGAGAGAGGGGGGGAGAGACAGAGAGACAGAGAGAGAGAGAGAGAGAGAGAGAGAGAGAGAGAGAGAGAGAGAGAGAGAGCAGGTTAAATTGAGTGATATTCAAACTGGAAAGCTGATAGCTGGCGGCATTGGATCTTGTTTTTAAAGGTCCATTGGGTGCTAACGTGCCCCAGCTGACATATTTCATTGGGTTCAGGTGACTCTCCAGGCCTTGATGTTGTGATGTATGCTTGTCTTGAATGTAGTGCTCAAAGGAAGAGTGAAAGCAAAAGGTTGAACTGGCTTCCAGGAGCTCAATGTGCAGCTAGCTAGTTCACCAGCTTGTTCCCAACTGGCCTGGTACAGTACTCACATCCATCTCCTTTTACTTTGTCACTCCGTTAAACAGCCCTGATGCGTGGCAGTGTATGAGTTGGCATAATAAAGGAAGAACTGCTTAGTCAACTATGTGAGGAAGCAAATAACTTGAAAATGAATTGTAGGTTCATCCTACCAACCTATCTTCCATGGAAAATTGTCTTTTGTCAATCCTAAATTCCAATAGTATTCATTATGCTATTGTTATTTTACTTTGACGCACACATTTAGGCATCTCATATACATTTTTGACATTAATATGCAAGGGCCAACTTAATCAGTTCGCATTGGTAATATTCTCTAACACCAATACGCTGTTTTGTATCAGACCAGGACCACACTGTATTGCTAGTCATAGGTGTATCCCTTGATGCAAATTGTATTTACAACAATCAGTCATGCAACTTATACTGAACTGCCCACGGCCTTGTTAAGGCAAGCAGGAGGGTGTCATATGCAAACAGGCCTGAAACATCGCTGTGCTATACCTACTTTCCTTACCATTCTACAAGTCCTAGACCTTGCATTTCTATTATCATTACAATGCAAAGAAGCAATGTAAACTGGAACACCACGGTCGCTACGTCTCATTCTCGGAGATTGTGAAAACAATGGATGTGTGGGCGAATTTGAAACCTGTGTGTGTGCGCATTTCAAGCAGGGATCTCTCGTAAGCCCCCCCCCCCCCCCCCCCCCCCCCCCCCCGCGCGTGTAAACAGGCCGAGATGGTTGTGAATGCGTTGTGCCCTCTGTGTAAACAGATGAGGGTTTGAATGTAGATACAATCAAAATACCAAAAAAACGGTCACAGAATGCAAGTTATTCTCTTGTGTAAAAAAAAAAAATGCCGTAGAGGCATTTTCAACTACAACAAAGATGGCTGCCGCTGATGTACAACGAACTGTTGATTCCGCTATCAAGACAGTATTAAACTAAGTGGACGGTATATTTTCAGTAAAAGAAGAACAACCGACTGCACTTAAAGTCTCTCAGTGCTGAGTCACCCGTTTTCGTTGCTATGATTGGTTGTAGGCCTATCCAATTGCGTCCAGAGGCATTTTGGTCCGCGCCCGTTGGTGAGGCCCTATGGAAATCGAAAATGAACGGAGAGATTCCAGACGAATTGCGGTTTGCAACTCGTCTATCGATGCCAGGGTAGTGTAAACAGGGCCCATGTGTGTCTATGTGCATGTGTGACCCCCCGTCCCCCCCCCCCGTCCCCCGCACCTTGGACCAGTCCCCGGTCTTCCACTCGTAGCACTTGGAGTGGTCCTCGCAGGGCTCCTGCTGGGCCGGCTGGGAGTGGGGGTCACAGAGCCCCTGGGGGTTGGTGCAGGACACGGACCGCCTGCGCACCCCTGCCCCGCAGTCTGACGAACACTGAAGGGTACACAACAAAAAGAGTGTGAAGAGGTGAAGCGTTATGTACCAGCTATGAGTGTGTGTGTGTGTGTGTGTGTGTGTGTGTGTGTGTGTGTGTGTGTGTGTGTGTGTGTGTGTGTGTGTGTGTGTGTGTGTGTGTGTGTGTGTGTGTGTGTGTGTGTGTCGGTCTGACAAGAGATCCAATGTGATCAAAACGTTGGAGCTTATTGGGGAACATAAACACCTTGGGAGCAATACATACAGCACGCCAAACCTCTTTCATTGGAATTATGTACAGTATTACCTCACTTGTCCGGCACCTGCAAGAAATTGGATATGCGAGTATATCTCCATCTGCCTGCTTGTGTACCAACTGTCATTGCTGGTTGTTATTGCCGTATGTGCTGCCATCTAGTTTCCCTTGTAGGGGTTATTCAGTTTACTGTTACATATTGTATAATATCGTTGGATGGAAGAGCGGAATGTAGAAGACGAGGTGGACCGAGAAAGAGAGGTGAAAGAGGAAGAGGAGGCGTGAAGGCTAGACAGGAGAGAATGGATGAGGAGGAGGGAAGGAGAGAGAGAGAGGAGGGAGGAAGAGGAGGCGTGAAGGCTAGACAGGAGAGAATGGATGAGGATAAGGGATTGAGAGAGGGAGAGCGTGGGGAGGGGGGATGAGAGAAGAAGCCTTTTGGTTATTATCCCCAGTAGCGCAAAAAAGACTATTACAAAAGAAGACAAAGGAAGAGGCTAAGAAATGTGTCCACAACAGATACTGTATGTTCCGCTAAAACTGGGTGCATATAAGCACAAAACCAGCAACACATGTTGTATGGGTTAGCTCATTGATTTAACGTCCAAATGTGTTACCCGTCCAATATGCTAAGGTAATGATGTTAAATATTTTCAGAAGACCTAGGCTGGTTCTTAACATTTCTAAAGTAATTTATGCTCATCTCATGCTCAAACGACTTTACTGCCACACTTTACTGCTACACTGACCACACCGTCTAGACACATAAGTTTAAGGTTTGCGTCGGCATCTGCACAAAGCATCACAGTTGCAGTACAATATGAATTATATTACATATTAAGTTCTAATAGTTCAAAAAACGAACGTAATGTAGTGTGGAGTGTAGGTGGAGTCAAATCATCTGTGCAGACCCCATTGGTGGAGAAGCAGACAGAGAGACAGACGGACAGGCAGACAGATGGACACAGACAGATGGACAGACAGACAGACAGCAGACAGATCGATAGAAAGACAAATGGACAGTCAGACAATGGACACAGACGGACAGAAAGACAGACGGACAGACAGCAGAGAGACAGACCGACTGACTGACAAAGAGGAAAACACAACAAAAAAAAGGTCACACGTAATACTGAAGCAGAGGCTCAAATCCTCAGCCACCAAAGTAATTTAACAAAACATTCATCACCAATTGTCTGCCCTATCTCCTGTGTGCGCTACAACTGCTGACAGTGACAGCACCAGTACACTAAACATAATCACATGCATTTGTCCTCCCACACACCTTGGACCACTCGGAGGCCTCCCATATGGTGAGGCAGAGGCGGCCCTCGCAGCCCTGCAGCACAGGGGGCTTGCCCCCCTGGCAGTACAGGTCCTTGGTGTGGATGAGGGAGCCGTTCTGGAGCTGGTACATACAGGCCACCTCGCGCCGCTGGAAGCCTCGTTCACACGTCACCGAGCAGGCCCCCCACTCCCCGGCCACCCACCTGGAACAAAGACACAGCCATCAGACCACAGGGAAGGGGGAAGAAGCAAACACAAGAGACACAGAGACAGCTGCTGCAGTACCTATTGGTTTACCAGAGAGGGTGCTGTTGCTGCAGTATGATTGTTTTTACTGTGAAGTGTTCCGTTTTCTGTCTAGCAGTTTTCTGTCTACTTTTACACTTACATTTAGGGCATTTAGCAGATGCTTTTATCCAAAGCTTACAATACGTACATTTGTCAGAAGAAACTGTCTCCTGTTCGTCTCTTGGAATTGTTATATTAGAGCGCTTTGCGATGCTTAGATGCCGTTGCTGTTTATTGTTCATAGACATTCAATACAGTGAGAGACTATTGTCTTCCTTTTTGTTAAATAGCACATAGTTCTGTAAGTGATAACGTCCAGGATAGAAGGAGTAATCTGGTGACACTTTCAGAGGTTCACAAGTAGAACCCGAATTTCGTCCATTCATCCTGTTTTCAACTACGACTAGAAAGCAATGTCCATTTCCCGAAAACGGGCTTTTTGACAGAATGATTACAGCTAAACACATTGACATGAAATTCATGTTTGCGTTCAGATAGAAGCAATTTAAATACATTTTATAAAGAGATTCTGTGATTCTTTGATGTCCTTGTTTGCTTTCTTTCCACCTTCACATCACTTTAATCTAGGCTAATGACCTCTCACCCACCCCACTCCTCTCCACCCTGCGCTGCTTTCATCCCCTTTCCTCCTCTCCACCCTCCTCTCCTTCATTCTCCACCTCTCCCTCCCTCTCCACCCCCACTCCCCTCCAACTGTCAACCTTTTCTTCTCCACCTCTTCCTCCCAATCCACCAACCACTCCTCTCCTTTCCTCTCTACCTCTCCACCCTCCTCTCCTTTCATCTCCTCTTCTCCTTTCTTCTCCACCATTCTCACCCTCCTCTCCTTTCCTCTCCACCCTCCACTCCTTTATTCTCCACCCTTCTCACCTTCCCCTCCTTTCCTCTCCACTCCTTTATTCTCCACCCTTCTCACCCTCCTCTCCTTTCCTCTCCACCCTCCACTCCTTTATTCTCCACCCTTCTCAACCTCCCCTCCTTTCCTCTCCACTCTCCTCTCTTTTCCCTCTCCACCCCTCCTCTCCACCCTTCTTTTTTTCCACTCCACCACTCCTCGCCTTTCATCTTATCTCCACTTCTCTCCACCTCTCCATCCCGCCACTTCTCTCCATCAGTCCACTCTTCTACTTCACCCCTTGACTCCTCTCCACTCCTCTCCATCACTCCGCCCATCCACTCCTCTCCCGTTCACCCCGCTCTTCCATTTCAGTCCACCTCTCTGTCGTATCCCATCCTGCATCCTTCTGCCAACTTGTCCTTCTCGTTGCCCCAATGCTTCCCTGTGGTTTAGCCAGGAGCCCTCTCCCTTTCTGCTTCTTTCTCAACCTAGACTGTTTACTTCCATCCATCCGTGCTTCACATCTCCCTCCAGAGGGAACCTGGCAGAGAGCCAGTGGTCGTGCGCCCCCCCCACTTCCTCCACCCTCCTCCCCCGCCCACCCCCTCCTCCACCCCCCCCCCCCCCCCCCCCCCCACCCCACCTCTCAACACAGCTTTATGAGATTTGAACATAGAGGAGCAAAGGTCCAGAGAACAGATACAGAGAGAGAGAGAGAGAGAGAGAGAGAGAGAGAGAGAGAGAGAGAGAGAGAGAGAGAGAGAGAGAGAGAGAGAGAGAGAGAGAGAGAGAGAGAGAGAGAGAGAGAGAGAGAGAGACAGAGAGAGAGAGAGAGAGAGAGATCGGTCAATGTTCCATCATGGGACTTATCTAAGGAACAAGCTGGTGAGCTCACACACACACACACACAAACATGCAAGCACACACACACACAAACACGTACATACACGTATATACACAAACAAACACACACAAACCTATCTAGATAGAAGGACCAGAGGACCTGTATAGGAGCAGGGATGGCAGTGAGTGAGATGTCTCTCCAGCATGCTTCCTCTCAGGCCTGATAAAACACTCTGGAGCTTCACCTTTTATGATGAAATAGTCCCCCTCGGGTCGCATTGACATGGCAGTTAGAAATTCAAGAAAGTGAATGTGAACACTAAAGCTTTGCTTGCTTCGTCTACTTTCATCTTTCACAATGTTGTAACACTGCAACAAGACATCTGCAAACTGCATCCAGTGCAGAGAGTCTTTTTGATCTCCGGTGCCAAGTCCACAATATCACAACCCAGAGAGAGAGAGGGATTTGAGACTGGTCTCCTGGTGTTGCGAGGTGGAAACACGGCTTCTGAGACAGGCATAGGCCAAGTCTTTGCTGTGCATACCTCTTAAAGCTGTACACACACACACACACATGCACGCACAAATTTGAAAATGTGAACTATTACAAGGTATAACTTAGAGAACGAGGTATGACAATTACGTCTTTGTACTTTTATTAATAAGGAAAAAAAATTGTAAATCCTGGCAACATAAAGCTAATCTCTTGATGTCAGCCTGGAAACCACCAGATTGATCGGACGGTGTGCGGTGTGCATCGATGTTTGCTTGCACGCACGTGTGTGTGTGTGCTTGAGTGTGACTCACCGGTACTGGCAGGGGTGTGTGTTGCACACTCGGACCTGAGGGAGCGGCTGGTTCTGTGGTTGACAGAGGCTGTTGTTCACCAGCTCCATGGTCTTATTTGCTATCCTCATGCAGGACACCACCGTTCTCCTCTCGCCTACACACACACACACACACACACACAGACCGGACGCACGCACACACACGTTTGCACGCACACACACACACACACAGCACAATGTCACAAATGCGACACAATAATGGGGTCATCACATACTTTGAAAACAGAACAAAATGTGAGCCAAAGTTTAAAGGTCGATAGGAAGTGACCCCATATTATAAGCTACTGTCCCACCCAGTTTCTGTGCGAGGGTCTGGCGCACGTCCAAAAGACTGAAGGCCTCTTAAAGAAGGAAGAAGGGGAAAAAAAGGCACACAGCCAGGGGGCTTTGTGGTCGTTAGCTCTAATTAACAGAGTTTTATTTTGGAACTGCCCCCTGCATTAATGCGGGCCTCTGATCTCTGACTCAGTTCACTGGAGGGTCACACAGGAGGGCAGCTATATCAGCAGCCAGGCCAGTGTTGCGTACTAATCCCCCGCATGTACGTGTGCCATTACAAAGGGCTTTTTTTTTTTTTATCGGCTCTGTGACTTTATGGTCAGGACCGTGAAGACAGACAGAAAAGTGGATTGAAGAAGAGAGGGAATTATACATAGCATAGGAGCAAAGGTCGGAAGAGAGCCTGGGTCGCTGTGAGACGAATCGCTTGCATGGTGAGCACACTAGCGGGCCACCAAGTCAAAGGATTTTGGCGTCAACTTAACAAAAGAGTGTTGAGGGAGACGGCTATAGAAACACAGCTAAGCATAGCGCTTAGCGATCAGGATTTAGCTGTTCAGGTTTTGAAGTGCTTGTTATGTCTTCTCCAGCTGCTAATCTCTGTGATTATCCACACACACACCTGATTATCCATGTGTGTGTGTGTGTGTGTGTGTGTGTGTGTGTGCGCATGCGTTGTGGCTCCTTCTCAGATTCTGTGTTCTTTCACAAGTTTCAAAATGTTTACATTCTATGTCACTTTGTACGACAGCGTCGTTGAGCTACAATAAAAAGCTACAGGTGAACACAGGTATACATAACGTCATGTGACCATGACGTGTCTCCTGGCGGTAACAAGGTAAGGGGCTTTGTTGTGGTGGCTGTGAACCAGACGAGGGGCTGAACACAGCGTTGACCACACTGAGTTCTGCTCTGAGAGATGAGAGAGCTATGAGTCAGACAGAGGTAACATCAGGCTGTACTTGTTGTTTTTCATTCTAATAGTGTGAGCATGCAGGGAGGCCACACACACACACAAATCACACACACACACAACCGTCTAGAACACTTTCAATGGATTCCCACGTTCCCTCAAAAACAGGGGCTACACAAAAACATGACCTGAAACGTTACCAGGGAGACAGTGAAAAGGAGGTACAAGGACTGTTTTTCTATCAAGTATGAAACATACGAGTATCTCATCTCAAAATCCTCTCGAAAGTACGACAGAGTAGGGAAATATTACGGTGAACGCGCGCGCACACACACACCCGCACACTAAAACAGCAGTAACCCAATACACATACTAATAGCTGTTAGTTAACGTTAGCTTAGAAGATGCTAACAAACCTCTCTCCTGAGCAGCCTCATATTGAAACCAGTCCCAACACATCTGCTCACAGAGGAAGCTATGATGTATTTCCAATAATCAGTCAGCTCAGCTAATTCCCTGAATACATAAAGAGCTGAGGTCGTGCTGGTGCAGTCAACAGCCTCTCACTCCTCCTGAGTAAGCAGTGTGCTAGGTCTTCAAAGTGGGACTTTTAGAATGTGAATACAAATCACAGACACCATGGCTTCAATTGTGTGTGTAGCTAAATGTGCATGCTTACATTTGTCAGTGCGTATGCGTGTGTGTTGCCAGGCCGCCATTGTAAATAATAATTATATGTTCTTATTGACTTGCATGGTCAAATAAAGATTACAAAATAAATACATAAATAAATATGTGTGTGCATCTTTGCATCAGTGTGCGTATAAGTTCATGCCTGCATGCATGTGTGCGTGCGTGCAAGCGTGACAGAGAGACAGAGAGAGAGAGACTGTGAGTGTGTGTTTTTGAGAGTTCTTTGTGTTTGTGTGAATGTTGTGTGTGTGTCTGTGCATGTGTGTGTGTTTGAGAGTTCTTTGTGTGGATGTTGTGTGTGTGTGTTTGTGTGAATGTTGTGTGTGTGTCTGTCTGTGTGTGTGTATGTCTGTTTTGTGTTTATGTTCTGTGTGTGTGTGTCTGAGTGTGTGTGTCTGTGTGAGAGTTGTGTATGTTTACGTGTGTGTGAGTTATGTATGTTTGGGTGTGTGTGTGTTCTGTGTGGTTTTATAAGTGGGCTGTTTGGACTAGCCAGGCAGACTAGCAGCTGAAACCTGCTGTGAGTCCCCTGAGGTCAAGCCCCCTCCCCCCACCACCACCACCACCACCACCACCACCACCACCACCAGCCTGTCTAATATGATGTGGATCAGGGAGGCTTTGAATTAGCCTGCTGCTGACTTCTCCCCTGGCTCCTGCCTCCTTCCCCGGCTGGAGCTCCCAGACGTCCAGCAGTCCTCCACCAGACCCTGGCTCCAGCATCAGTAGGAGCTCCCCCTCTGCCTACCGCAGCTGCCAGATCGCGGCCCACCAATCCCTGAACAACAAACCCTCAAATTCCCCTCTCTGGTGTCCCCCTACCCCGTTGAGCTGCTTCTTGGACTGACACTTTCTGCACACGCAACGTACGGATTACACCTTTGCACAGCCAAATAAAACCGTTAATTGACAAAAGGCTTCTTCAAGTCAAGTGTTGCTAAGACACCGTGTCAACAAACACACAAAGAAAGGGAATCAACAATCAACTCCTGGGATTACGCCGTGGCCAAGCCTCAAAGTCAATGGGATCTCCAATTGAAAGGCAGTGTGAAACTCTCAACAGATAAAATGTCTGTTAAATTCCATTGATACCAGGTCTGGACTAGGCCTATGGGATTTCAGTTAGTTGGGAACCAGGTCCAGTTGGGAACCAGGTCCACAATCAGAGGGGGACAGAAATATTGACGTGGACTTACAACGGCTCAATTAAAAAAGCCGTAACACTTTGACATTGACATAGTTTGTGAATTTGGGACTTCAAAAGGCAAAACATAAAACTACCTTAAAGCATGGAAATAGTCATTCACCTGGGACTTAAAAATCTATTTAAGTCATGCGCAGACATTAACCTGGGACTTAAAAACGTATTTCAGCTCACCTCCGCCACACTGGACGGTGCAGTCCTGCCAGCTGCTGTGGGTCCAGATATAGAGGTGCTCGGGGTCCCGCTGGTCCTCCCTGCTGCCCCTGTCCCGGGACGCGTTCACAGACACGGTGTACTCGTAGTGGATGCCGTAGGTCTGGTCGTGGAACAGCAGCACCTGGGGAGATAACATGGTGAGGAGGAGAAGACGGAGGTTCTGATGTCCTGCTTAAGGAATAGCACAATATGTTGATATACGTATCATTATCAATCCACATTGATTCATGATTACATTTACCACCTTTGAATTATCAATATTTCAAAGGTGGTATGGTGAGGTGTGTTGTGTTGACTAGGCTTTTAACAATTAGTGATTCCGGCAACTTTAGGCTGAACAGTTTTTCTATAGTGTATATTTCATTATATACAATGAAATATCCCCAGCAAGTCAATGATGACATGAATAATTTAAGTTTAAATGAACATATCAGCTTTCACATATATCGGTAACCAAAGATTAAAATCAATGAGTAGCAACAACGCCATCACTTATGAAATACGGGTTATTATTACACTTACAGTTCTGGATTCGCTCACTTTTTTCAAAAGCTATTGCAAGTGATATTGAGCCAATTATACACATCAATTGCATAGTATGTTATCCCTGTGGTATATCCCTCATTACTCTTTAAAAGAGGAAAATGGGCAATCATTCATTCATACAACCAATCAAAATAACTTAAAGTATTTTCCAATTCACTTTTATTCCTCTATTATCCCCGTACGTCACTGAAAAATCCATGAAAACTCACACCATACTTGCATACCCCAAAACCCACATATTGCCAGTAAACTGCCATGCTAGCCTACATAGGAGACCTCGATATACAGACTTTATAAGTGAAGCAGAGGTTAAACGAGAGCCAAGGAACCTAGCAGTTTGTTCGTCCAGGTACTTTTCATTAATAAGGCGCCCATGGTCTGCTCATTAAAGCCAGCAGCTTATATTCCACCGGGAGGAAGAAGAAAGGAGAAAAAATGACTTTAGGATAACAACAGCGTTCGTATTTTGGTTGTTATTGAACAGCGCCCTGATGAGCTTCATTAGGTTTAGTTACCACCCAGCTCACTGCCTTGCAACTATGCCCAATAACGTGCTCCAGTGTTCGTCCATATGTCATGCAACGGGGAGGGGCTGAGCCTCTAAAGCAGATTACGTGGTGCAGGGTGCAATGTGGCTCAAATGATCTTGGGTAATTTATCCTTTGGCATCCAGTGAGGTCGAGAGCCTCCCTGGGGTATAGATGGGGCCCCTGCATGTTTCTGAGCACACAAGGGCTCATACCCCAAAACATATTCTGCACAGGGGGCCAGCACAGACACAGACACACGTGGAATGATGGTTGTGCAAATGTCTTTGACATGTTTTCACAAACGTGAATTGAAAGTGAAAATATCCTTTTTTTTCTGAACATCTAACTGAAATATTTAAATATGAAATGGGATTGTGACGATCTGACTTTGGTGTCTGTCTAGTATGAACGCTGGAAACCAAAACCTTAAGGTAAAGCTGCTAGGATCTGTTTGTTTTTCCTTTCACTATAGATTATATTTAAGGAAACATAAGAGACCATTTATTTCCCTAGCAGTATAATATGCAATTAGCCAACGCTAGAAGTGCCAAATGCTAATGTTGGCTTACATAGGGATCTCAAATATACATTTCCCAAACAATCTAAACGTTTTCCATGATTTTCCCTTAACATTTCCTGGAAACGTTTTTTTAACTGTTAGGACAGTGTTTGGAGTCAATTCCTGAAACACGTGAGCCTTATGCGGCAGGTCTGATGCTATGGTTATTAAGTCACAAAGCACTGTATATTTTCTTCCTTGACATTACTCACCACGTGTCAATGTATCTCAGCTGGAGCACACTATTCAACACATAATTTCTATTAAATAAGCAATCATAGCGTTGCAGGACCAAAAACCTACTTCACAGTTTCAAACAACAAAGTGGGATAAAGGTGAGGAGGAGTACTCCAGAGGGGTGGGGGCCTACTTGTGTGTGTGTGTGTGTGTGTGTGTGTGTGTGTGTGTGTAGCTCACAACGGTAAACCTCTCAACTGTAGTTCAAGGTGGACTTGTGTTGTTTCAAAAATTACCATGGAAACATCGGGCGAGCGAAGGTCAACACATCTCATCTCAGCCTTGTCTGATTGGATTCTGATGTTTTTTTCCTTTCTTTCCATGTCTGATGAGTGTCTGTTTTTAACTAGAGATATACAGTATGCACGTGTGTGTCTATAGGAGACTGATGTCTTTACCATCAGGTGGAGGGGGGACTTGGTGGGTCCCTTGGCAGACATCTTCTCCCAGAGCCCCCTCCTCACGTAGCGGACGGTGGTTCCTGCAAGCTGGAACTCTCCTGGCAGCTCGATCTTCCAGTCACTGTTGATAGAGCGCTTGCTGGAGTCCTGGAGGGCTATGGAGGGGGGAGGGGATGGGGAGAGAATGGGAGGAGAGGAGAGAGGAGGAGAGGGGAGGAGCGGAGAAAGGAGAGAGGGGAGAGGGGATGGGAGGGGAGGCAAGAGGAGGATGGGAGAGAGGAGAGGGGGGAGAGGAGAGAGAAGGAAATAGGAGGGGAGGTGGAGAGGGCGAGAGGGGTGAGAAAGGCGGAGGGGGAGGGGAGGAGAGAAGGAGAGTGCAAGAGGTGGAAGAGGGTGAGACGAGGAGAGAGGAGATAAGAGAGAAGAGAGGGGGGAGAAAGGGAGAGGAGGGAAAGGGGTGGGGAGGGGATGGGAGGAGAGGGGATCAGAGGAGAGGAGAGAGGAGGATAGGGGGAGAGGGGAGGGAATGGGAGGAGAGAAGAGGTAGGAGGATCATGGTTATCAGAGAGATCAGATGTGCTAGGCAGTACATCCATTAGACCCATTTTAGATAAGCCTCTTTTTAGCCTTGTTGTGTTTAAAATAAATACAGTATTTGGACATCAAACATGGCACTATTAGGCAATTCCAGATAGGGATGCCGCTGGAAGCTGTGCAAACAAAGAACGGTGTGTTTCTTGACGAATCTCTGAAGAGACAGAGGCAGTGGAACAAGAAGAGGAGGACAGAGGTGGTAATATGGAGCCCATGTATCCTCACCATTTTTTTACTTTGCCAAATGTCAAGCAACCCAAGATAATTCTTCCCAAAAGTCCTACTTATTCAATAAAAAACAGTGTCTCGTAAAACTGTGGAAAAAGAAAAAGAAACACACACATAGACACGTCAATGCCAGAGAAAAGCTTTGAAGCTGGGTTGCTGTGTGGTGTTCATTAGGGCAACACAACACTAATTAATTTATATAAAACGACTGTGCTTGGAGCACATCCCTTGTTATTATTTGGGGCTCTTAAAAGCCCAGTGCCAGGAGAGAGGCGCAGTAGGCTTGCTTTGTAACGGCCCCTCCGCAAAACTTAGGGACCGGGGCAAAACTAATTCTCAGACAAAGGTTTCTTATTCTTTTCCGTCAAGGACAAACAGCCAAATGGAAATCAAGAATCTCGCAGGGTCGCTGATGTTTACTTTTTCCTGCTGTTCCCCAGAGCTCAACAGTACCACACTTGGTTTTTGAAAGGAACTCTTGAAGTGGATTATATATTTTCTTTAAGTCCTGCCAAGCAGCTACACCGCTGCATGGCCAGAATGAACCTACTTTTATTTCTGAGAAAGCGTGTGTGTATGCACAGTTGTGTATGTTTGTGTGTGGGGGGTTATGTGTGTGTGTGTTTGTATGTGTGTGTGCCGCAGTTTGATGTGTGTCTCTTAGTGTGTTTATGTTAGCGTAAATTGAAGGAGATCTTAGTCTCTATCAGTCAAATTATTCTGCCACTAATTATACACAACGTGGGACTGATTTCACAGGCACATGGATTCTGTTTGTTGACTGTACAGTGTGTGTCAGCAGTAGACAATACCAGCAGAAACAAAAACAACCAAGGGGATCCAAATAAATGCATATTTGTTTATCCACGTCCATAGAAGCACACTACTGTGTCCTTATGGAACTCAGAACACATTGTCAAATACAATGCAACACAAGTGCATTGCAATTCATTGTGAAATGAATTTCCATGCCACAATAATACACAATTACAGCATGGTAAAGCAACACGTTTTCATTTCTTTATGAGGTCAGATGGAGTCGATTGTGCTTAATAATGATTGGATTGTGCGTTAAAATGAAACGTAATCAGCGGTCCAATCACGGCTCTGGAGCCCAGTGGCAGGTGTGGTCCGGATCGTACGCAGTCATTCTGAACCAATGACGTGACTCATGATACCTCAACTACGCTCCAGAACTTGGCTTGGCTCTGCACCCAAGCCAAACTCGAGAGAAGCAGCCGGTGACCCATTGAAGAGAAAGCACCAATGAGCCATCAGAATCGCTGTTTGGCCCGAAGATAGAACTGAAATATATAGCCCAGGGATACCACGTCACTGTCTTTTTCTTTACGCAGGGTCTTACTTAGGATATTATTCAGCTGTTTAGGCTGTTCCCTGGGAGCTGAACAAGCTATTTTTGTTCACTGATTCCCTTAAAATTAGGGTTTTAAGGCTTAGTGTAATTCCATTCAGCGGCAGAACAATTATCGTCATCCCTTGGCCCACCGTCACCAACTCCATCCCAAACGCACAACCAGACCGTTGATTGCAATTAAATTCTGGCACGACTAGCGCTGCTGCCGGTCTGGAGAGAAGTTGACGTCTCGGATTCTCCTCTCCA
This sequence comes from Lota lota, assembly GCA_026745465.1. NCBI lineage: Eukaryota > Metazoa > Chordata > Actinopteri > Gadiformes > Lotidae > Lota > Lota lota. The sequence continues at coordinate 4,023,152 of JACYXH010000659.1, forward strand.
GTTTTCTTTGCATCTCTGCGTGTGCATGTGTGTGTGTGTGTATATATGTGTGCGTGCGTGCATGTGTTTGGTGTTGTTTTGCATGTACGTCGGCCAGGTGTGCGCCGGTGCGAGCATCTGTCGGCACAGGTGTGAGCATCCAGGGTTGGCGTGGAAACGCTTCCCCCGCGACCAGGAGTTGCTCCGGTGATTTACCCAGGAAGCTGTGGGAGGGCCTGTCCTCCACCACCTTGATTCGCCGGGCTCCAGTGGGTATGATGGCCGCCTCGATGTAGCCTAGCAGAGAGAGAGACAGCCCGTGAGGGGAGGGGACTGGAGCTTCTGTGTGTGTGTGTGCGTGTGTGTATATGTGTATGTGTGTGTGGGTGTGGGTGTGGGTGTGGGTGTGGGTGGGTGTGTGTGTGTGTGTGTGTGTGTGTGTGTGTGTGTGTGTGTGTGTGTGTGTGTGTGTGTGTGTGTGTGTGTGAGAGAGTGTGTATGGGCCGATACTGGATGACGGATGTTCTCTCTATGTGTGTGACTACATGTTGATTTTAATGATTGCTCGCTTGATGTATGTGTTGTTGAGCATTTACTTGACATCATTTGTGGGTTTTTACGGGGGATTTAAAATCTCCTACCATATGATCGTGTTGTCTTCTGCATACATTTAGAACAGTGTGGGTAAAGAAAGAGTGGAAAAAGACTCAAAAATAGTCCATAGTGACCACCAGCCCTAACCCACCAAACACACACACACACACACACACAAACCCAAACCCACACACACTCGCATAACATAGAATAGCATAACACAACTAGAGATTCAAAGCAGCGCATTAAATCAATGCCCTAGCATGGTGAGGGCTGTGTTGGGTGTAAGGCTGTGTTAAAGGTGAAAGCCAGCAGGTGTCAAATGGGCAAAGAGTTGCATACAGATGGAAGGACCATTTAAATTGGTCTTGTTTTGATTATGTTACAGTTTCTGTTTAGACTGTACAATGGATTACATTTGAATGTCAGCTTACAATTGTTTTCAGTTGTTCAAATTATAATCATGTAAATTTCTTTGGGGAAAAGTTGTGGATTGTAATCTTCTATATTTCACAAAACTGGGTCAGGTTTCTACAGAGCTGGTAGGGCATTCATTTGGTGAGCTGCTTTGCTCCGTTTACAACACTAAAACACACCACACCAAGCCAAAATCATACTTACCAGAACCGTTTCACCAGGGCAGCACCTAACCAGCATTATACAGAACCTACCCGACACCCCACCAGCACCCACCGCTCCGACAACACACCAGCACACCACAGTACACTAGAAACCAGGTCAAAGTTGCCCAGGATAGTGATCCATAGTCACCACTGAACACTCAAATCAAACCACAAGCACCGGACGGTACCAAACAGCGCAGGAAAAGTGCTGTTCCCGCGCTTCTGATTCTAGTTCTTAGCAGACAAATATGGGCAACTTGTGTCATCTGATACTGAGCACCCTTACCAGCACCGTTCCACCCATAACCCACCACCATCACCATCACCCCCCCCCCCCCCCCCCCCCCCCCCCACACACACACACCTCACACCTCCACTCTGTGGGTTCACGTGGGGGATGGAGAATGGGTGGGGAAAGGTGCGGGTCCTGGCATGGATGTATAGCGATATCTCAACGGCATAGTGGAAGGATCAAGTTAAATATGGGATGGGCCGGGTGCCTGGTGAGGTGATATCTTTCCTATAGGGCTTCATTTTAAATACTGTGCTATGGTGTTCTATCATATCCATATTTTTCTCACCTCCACAGCCAGCGGTGGGGATCATAGGCTGTGAGGCCTAGGGGGGCAGATTATGGTAATCCCTGGTGGGGCTGAGGTGTGCGACCCCCCCCCCCCCCCCAGGAGAGCCCTGGACACCAGACGGCTCTCTCATTGATCTCACCCGTAACTCACCCACTTGAACCAGGAAAGTCAAACTTGTGCACACACACACACACACGAGCGTGAACACAGAGTGAGAGAGAGAGAACAAGAGAAAGAGAAAGAAAGAAAGAGAGATAGAAGCCCGGCAGCACACACACACACACACACACACGCACGCACACGCACGAACAGCGCATGCATCTTACATGAGAAACACTTGGGGACAGCTCTGGGTTTAGGCATCACACAGGTAGAAACCCTCTTACACTGCCCAGCGGCGACTGGAACAGGACAGAACAGGAGGGAGGTGGGGGAGGGGTCACTTGGCCTGCTGTTCTCACATTGTACCCACCGCATCAATACACACACACGCGCATCCGCACACACACACACACACACACACACGCACCCACACAAACACAAGTACGCGCGTATACACACATATGCACACACACGCAAACACTCCTATTCAACATGTAAACCGTGCCGCAATCCTTATTTAAACATTGGTGAGTCACAGAGTCAATATGGCTCAAAATGAAAACACATGCGCACACACTACCATGTACACACTTACACACATTCACTTTCAAGATTCAACGTGCAGCCGTTATGCACATACACCCTCGCAAACAGCCAAACACACACACACACACACACACAAACACACTCACCCATGCCCTTGGAGTGGTTGAAGTCCCCCCTCACTATTTTGCACGAGCGACCATCTCCGTTGCACACCCCACAGCGGTCCTCCATGGCAGAGGAGCCGATGATGCCATCACAGCCAATCCTCTAAAACCGCAGAAGACGAAAAAGCAGAAAAGCATGAAGAAAACAACATCCAACAGAGAGGCTCAAAATGTGTTTTTATTAATGGGATATGATTTTGCATGACCAATACATCCTTTGTGTGTGTGTGTGTGTGTGTGTGTGTGTGTGTGTGTGTGTGTGAGAGCAATGTTCCTCAATGGCATGGTTATTGGCTTTTTATGCCGTTATGCTCTGAAAATGCTGTGGCTGTCTGTGCCTTTGTGTGTGTGTGTGTGTGTGTGTGTGTATATGCGTGTTTGTGTGTGTGTGTGTGTGTGTGTGTGTCTTAGTGCCCTATCCGACACAGAGGTGTAATTTAATGAGACAAGAATGTTTCCATAAGCAGACTGTCACAGAGCACAGTCTGATGAAGCGGCTGGAGACACCAGACTGAAAAACATGCGAGCAAACAGAAATATTGGTTGAGGACATAAATATGCTGCTATTTAACGCACCACTCCTATTGCACACACACACATACACACACACACACAGGCACATAAACACACATACTCACACAAACACACACACACACATTAACACACACTAGTTTCTAGTTTTCTTTGTGTGTGTGTGTGTGTGTGTGTGTATGTGTGTGTACGCTTTGCACAGTGTGTGTGTGTATGTGCCTGTGTGTGTGTTTGAGGTGTGTATGTATGTTTGTGTGTGTGTGTGTTTGTGTGAGTATGTGTGTTTATGTGCCTGTGTGTGTGCGCTTGAGGTGTTTTTATGTGTGTGTTGGTGCGTGTGCAATAGGAGTGGTGCGTTAAATAGCAGCATTTTGATGTCCTCTATTTTTCTGTTTGCTCGCATGTTTTTCAAAGTCTGGTGTCTCCAGCAGCTTCATCAGACTGTGCTCTGTGACAGTCTGCTTACGGAAACATTCTTGTCTCATTAAATTACACCTCTGTGTTGGATAGGGCACTAAGTGCACAGGTCCCATGACACACACACACACACACACACACACACACACACACACACACACACACACACACACGATGATGAAGCTGCTGAAGGTACCAGACTTTGAAAAACATGCGAGCAAACAGAAAAATTGGTTCAGGTCATCAATATGCTGCCATTTAACGCACCACTCCTATTGCAGACACACACAGACACACAAACACATAAACACACACACACATAAACACACCTCAAACAAACACACACACACACACATACACACATTTCGTTTTTTCTTGAAGTCTGTGTGTGTGTGTGTGTGTGGGTGTGTGTGCGTGTGTGTCTGTAGTGTGTGCCTATGTGCGTGCGTGTATGTATGCATGCATTTGCGTGTGTGTGGTTGTGCATGTGTCTGCTAGTGTGTGTGTTTGTGTGTGTGTGCACTGACCTATTACCCACACACATGTGCAGGTATTAGGTCTGGCATTCCTGCGTCTACATCCCCCAGCCTCTCCTCTAGACAAATAGAGGAATCTGGGATACAGGCGGAAGCTAGCTGCTAGCTTCTAGCGCTGCCGACTCAGACATGGAACAACATTTGCACGGACACATCCACATCGGCATGCAGCGCTTTGTGCAGAGTGCTGAGTCAGGCCCTCTGTGGGCCCTCAGTGTGTGTGTGTGGGTTTTGAGGTGCCCTGCCGGTTCCCTCATTCAACTTACTGGTCCTCCACTGCCCTCTTCCCCCCTCCGCCGCCAGACCAGAAAGTATATTTTCACTGCTTATACCTGAATATGCTTCCTCGCCCCCCATTTCCTGTCTGCCTGCCCGTTTCGTCGTGCACTGCCCCACTGTCCGAGCCCCCACCCCCACCTCTCTCTTTCCAGACCATTCCTTGATCTCCCTTCCTCCGGTTTTCCTAGCATTCCATGATTTTGCACACTCCTCCTTGGAAAAATATTCACTACGCTGCTGCCCCCCCCCCCCCCCCCCCCCCCCACACACACACACACACACGAGCTCAGGTAAAAGTGTATGAATAAGTACCTTCTTACCGGTTGGGCTTCTCTGAACACACACACACAGACACAAAAAAAACACACACCACAAGTTTCACACCCAGAGGACCGCAGCACATTTGAAAGGACATAAACTCAGTGAGAAGACAGAAGGAGACCACAGATGCCAGTCGCAGAACAGACAGAATGAGAGGGAGAGAGAAGGAGAAGAGCGGGACAGAGAGGAAGACAGGGAAAGAGGGAAGGAAAGAGAGAGGGAGAGAAGAAAGTGAGAGAGAGGGAGAGAGAAAGATGCAGAGAGAAGAGAGGGAGAGAGAGACAGACAGAGAGAGAGAATAAGGGAAGGGTGGAGGATGAGGGGCCTGCTTCCCAACACATGGGACAGATTAAACGCAACCTCTTCTACAGCACTTCATTCAGGGTATGAAGCCAGAGTAACTCACATACACAGTCTACACGCACACAAAAATATATGTATTACGTGTATATATATATGTATATATATATATATATGTATAGACTCAGATGCACGTCTGCTCACTTGATACATGTGCAAATATACAAACACACAGATCGAAAAACTAAAAACAACACACACAGAAAGTGCAAATCCTAGAAATGCTGCATACACACATGCATATGCACACAAGCCCTGGTTCAGCTCTTGCACACAATCTGAATTTGCACAGCAAAGGATACATAAGTCATAGCAAATGTAAAAAGTGAGCATTTTGTGAAAGTATTTGCTTCTTAATAATTGTATCAATATTTTACATGTTGGACCCCCCCCCCCCCCCCCCCCCCCCCCCCCGCCACAAAGATTTTCTCCCCCCCCCCCCCCTGATCTCTGTCCCTCTCTCCCTATTCCTCTCTTTCTCTCTCCCCTGTTCCTGCTCTATTGTTCTTGGCCAGAGGCAAGGGGAATTCCTCCCAAATGTCCTGGCATCCAACATTTAGCAAATAAACACGAGGGCAGACTCCAGTGTGGTGGGGACACCAGATCCAAATCAACTCCTCACCCCTCCTCAGGGGGGGAGAGAGGCCCGGGGAGACGCTACGTTATTGGGGTTCGTGATGCCCCTCTAGCCTCTTAAACGTCCACCCCCACCCCTTGTGCAGCCCTCTGGCTATGCCTCTCCACGCCAGAGCCACTTCTAAACACAGGACTCTGACCACCTATTATTTGCCTGTCAGAAATGGGAGCACCCGAAGGCACGGCTATTGTGGTTGCTGCCCATTTGGAGCAGATATTGTCCAATAAGAAGGCACTTTGAGGATCTACAAGGGACCCTTCTGATTTGCTCTGGAAGCAAAATTCAGCGGATCAATGTGCCCGCCTACGTCCTCCCTTAGCGGGGGAGAAAAGCCGGTCAAATCTCTTCATCACCAGGGATGTCTTAGAGCTGCTTCTTCCTTATTACCAAACACCCCAGGGTTTTCCATATTTCGGGGACATGAGGGAAAGTGTTCTTCTGGGTAGTGCTGGAGGTGAGAGGGGCTGTGGCAGGCCTTCAGCAGGTTGCCACAGCTCCAGGACAAGTTCCACATCCCCAGGCTGCAAGGAAAGGTTTGCAGTGGTGAGCACCCAGCATCTCCAGTGAGAAGTCTTGCTGGTCCGACCTGCAGTAGAAGGTACTGTTCAGGTACTGTTCATGTCCTCCCCCTGGCTTTAATCGATGTGTTGGACTTTATTAGTAAAGAGCAGTAAGTGTTACCATGGGATCTTGCGGAACAGTTTCTCCACATGCTGCATGTACAATCTTGTGCCCTGCGTGCTTTGTTTAAATCAGCTTGTTCTGAATAACGTTTGCTCCACTGATCGCGATCCAGGCTTTTTGATAACACCTATAATCCTATTTGATTAAGAACCCAATCCAACCAGCAATAAAGAACAAACTGAGGGAGCACAGGTAGTGTGCACAGGAGAATGGATGCTATTCAAAAGAAGGAAGAGGGGTCAACATCTGAGGATTTGAAGGGCTTATGGCTTACAGCTGACTAAGATTGTGCCCAGCTTCAAGATGTCAAAAGGAAAATGATGCATTTTGAAGAATGGGTGCAGAAGGGAGACAGCACAAAGTGGACAAGGTCGAACAGTATTCCATCTGAACCCAGAAAGCTACACTGCTCAATGACTAAACATTCTCAAATATTGTTTACCTCGCCGCCATGAAAAGGTTACACTGATTAATGTGTATCGAGAACACATTAATCAAGGAGCTCTCATCACCATGAAAAAAAACAAGTTTGACTTGGTTATTTTCAAGTGCATTTCGTGATTGCTTTCCTTTTGAATTCTGAGAAATTCAAAAGAAAAAGCCCCAAAGAAGGGCTCAGCCTGCCCCTTTTTGACAGACAAGGTCAAACATACGGTCAACTCGACCGGTATCAAGTGCCCAGTTGCCCCTGGAACATCTATTGAGTGGATGGAAACTAGCTTCTAGCTTCAGGGTCTACTGGCATTGACTTTCATGTTGTTCCACAATAATAGGCCCATGTCATCCAAAAAAGGTGACACAGACTCTTTGCCTAGTTTCCCTTAAAGGGATTAGTAAAGTTTATGGTAGCATGCAACTCTGCAGTGTGCATTCCCAAAAGAACATTACCTTAGCTTGTCTGGGAGGTGAACAGGAAAACAAAGCATGACTCTGTCCTCAAATGTGACAAGGCTAATCATGTTTGGACCGAACACAGACACGGAGAGCGGAGCCAAGGAGTACTGTGGGCCTCTGCCCAAGTCCCCAGGCAGAAAGAGTGCGTGTGTGTGTATATATGTGTCTGCGTGTGTGGGTGTGTGTGTGTGTGCATATGTGTCTGTGTGTGTGTGAGTGTGTGCGTGTGTGCGTGTGCTTGTCTGTATGTGTGTGTGGGCATGTCTGGATCTGTGTTTGTGTGTGTGTGTGTGTGTGTGTGTGGGGGGGGGGGGGGGGGGGGGGGGGGGGGGGGGGTGAGTGTGAGGTTGTGCGTGTGTGTGTGTGTGTGTGTGTGTGTGTGTGTGTGTTTACCTGGCATCTGCCATTGACACACAGGTCTGTCTCGTAGGGTCCACAGGGCGTTCCGTCCATCACGCGGTCCGACATCAGAATAGGAATATCACGGCCAACGGGGCTGCAGAACAAGGTGCATGGCTTTTCTGCATGCATGAAAACACGCACACACACACACAAACACAAACACACACAAAGCAAAGAGACATAACACATAAAGACACACAAGCAGAAAATAAAGTTGAAAGGCATTAGACCGGTGACTTTAAGGCATCAGGACTCAACAATGTTCGGCTGTGGTACCGCGGGGACCAATACATTTGCCGCGAGGCTGGGCCTATACGCTCGTCCTCAAATGACGTCCGAAAGAACCCAGTAGGAGCAGACACAGCGAGGGGAGAAAAGTTAAAACAAGTAAAGTCAAGGAGGCAAGAAGGAATGAAGGGAGTAAGGATTGAAAGGTGGGAGGCTGGAGAACACCATTTTTATCTCGAAACAAAACACAATTACATCCATGTTTTGAGTAGGGTCCATGTACGAATCAGGATAAAGAAAACAAACAGACACAGGGGCAAATGGATGTGATGATGAAGTGGATCAGCCAGAATGAATGGGATTGCGGCCGGGGAGAGTTTAGAGTAGAGAGGGTAACGTTTCTCCTGCTAGAGTGTTTAGTCCATTATTATCCGCGGCCGGGAAATTGTTTCCCTCTGAACGACCAATGGAGTTTGACAGCATGGCGTTTGGCGACAAAGTTTACCAATGTGTTACAACTTATTTTTTGAATTCATTATACAAATGCCTATTTTGAAAAAATTACCGGGCAAGGCGATAGCGCGTCTATTTTGCCGTAGCAAAATCCAAATATGTAGTGGTCTTTACGAGCGCAGTGTAGGTTCCCTGTTAGTCTACCATGCATGTATTTTGCTAGCGAGGACCATGTCACGTAGAGGGCCAAGTCAAGCTCAACAATAAACCAGGGCTTTCTTACTGGCCAACTGTGTGTTCGGCATAATGCTGCATCCTTCTGCAGTAGGGTTAGGGTTGACCTAAACTATAGGCGTGTGGGTAGCGTGTGTGTGGCCCTATGAAATGTTCAATGTGCCGCGGCCTCCATACGTAAACACAGTTTTAGTGTTTACAGAAAAGTTAAACACGTTCCCATTTGAAAGGTTCAAGGTTGAGTTTACTTAGGTATCGCTTCGTCCAACACAAGTTCACAGCGAAAACACTGTTCTGCCAGGAGATTATAGTGACATTCCAAACGAGTCATTATTTAGTTATTATATGTGTTACATAAATGTTGTAATCCCCTGAGTTTCTGTGTATTATTGTGTGTGTGTGTGTGTCTATCTGTGTGTGTGTGTTTGTGTGTGTGCATATCTGTGTGTGTGTGTGTGTGTGTGTGTGTGTGTGTGTGTGTGTGTGTGCGTGTGTGTATGTATGTGTGTATATGCAGCGTGTGTGTGTGTGTGTGTGTGTGTGTGTACAGTGGTGTCTCACCATCGTTGATCACGGCCATCAGCATGCTGGTCTTCTTCTTGGTGGCGTGGCGGTCGTACGAGAGACACTGGAGGTCCCTGAAGCTGGGGCCCCCTTTAGGGCAGGGGGGCCCCTCACATGCCTTGTGCTCCACGCTGGCCTTCTGACAGTTCCTGCCCCCGGGGCCCGGCCTGCAGAACACAGAAGAGATGGGGGTCACAGCCATCCATGGTAGTAGCATGGATGCATTCATGGTGTTTCCCAGCATGCCTGTATAAGGTTACGGGTGACGCACGGTGGGTTGTCACACTTCCTCTGTCTGAACTGGACTCCGGTTCCGCAGGTGCGGCTGCACATGCTCCAGGGGCTCCAGGGGCTCCAGTCCCCGTCCACGTGCTGCGGGATGGGGGTCTTACTCACACACTCCCCGGCCCGGCACCACTGGCCCGGGAACACACACACACACACACACACACACACACACACACACACACACATATATATAAAATAAAGACAATGAAACTGCAGATAGGCACAGCAACAGGCAGACAATATTGTGTAATAAATTAGCAAAGGCCTGCAGGAATGGATGCATACACCTGCTCTGAACAGAAGTACAAACTTGCACTACTTGCTAATACTATTCAGTCATTTATCGATTAAGACACCACATTTACAGTGATTTCAGATAAAGGAATAAGGACCAGGTGAGGGTTGTTAAGACTTCTTGCTCAAGGACGGCTACAGGTGAGGCTGTGAACATGGGGGGATCGAACCCAGAACCGTTGAACTGGGGGTGAAAATCCTGAGCCACATACTTCCAGGGTGCTTACCTTATCGGCTCCACAGTCGGTTCCGTCTAGCGGCGGGTCCAGCTTGGTCTTGCAGGAGGAGTCTCCCTCCACCAGGCACCACAGGCCCGCACACATCAGATGCTGCAACACGTGCACAGACATGCACATAGTAGATTAACAGACACAGCACAGACACACAGCATGTTCCTTTAAAGGCCACCAGAGGTTCAAAAGAGCCACAACTGTAATACCCCATGCACTGTCAAATATCAGTAGTATTCGTTCTATCTGTATTATTATCAACAACATTCAAATATCCACGTACACCTGTTTCTGCTGCACTTCATTTCAATATCAGGTGTACTGCTAGTCCAGCTAACCTGCGGTATCAGACGTTTCAAATCATAGTGGTCATGTAAATGAATCCCAGGCATCTCCACTCAGATCAGAAGAGGAAGAAGACATGATAGTCTTCTGAATGTCTAGCTCTCAGGCTTCCCTCCGAACTAACTACTGTGTTCACGTTGTAAAACCACCGCAACCACTAAAAACTGCCAGTAAGGACAAATGTGTGTGTATTTCTGTTTGTGGTGTGTGTGTGTGGTGTGTGTGCGCTTGTGTTTGTGTGGGACTATGTCCGTCCTCTTTATTCTGAGTGTCCTTCCAGTTTCAATTGCCTCTGTGTTGCTAGGAGAGCTTTTTTAAATCTTCTAATCAGATCCCACTGGAGCTAGTGTGTGAGTGTGTGTGTGTGTGTGTGTGTGTGTGTGTGTGTGTGTGTGTGTGTGTGTGTGTGTGTGTGTGTGTGTGTGTGTGTGTGTGTGTGTGTGTGTGTGTGTGTGTGTGTGTGTTTAGGGTTTATATATTTTTTTAAATATAGTTAACAACTGATGTTAGTGTTGTTGTTGTTGAATTGTGATTTCAAGACATATTGCCCAACTTAATCCTACAGGCAAGGGCATTGGATGAAACAGGCAGTTCTTGTATAACAGCATTCTCCATCTATCTTTTTGAATGTAGAATAACTAGAGTTAGCTAACTGAGCTAGTTAGCTTACAGAGCTAGTTAGCTAACCAGACGCAATCGCCACCATTATATACGATCACTACCATTACCACAGATTACATTCCCTGGCACATTTCCTTTAATTGCCAAACACAAGGGTCTAAAAAACAATGGAGATGAACAGATGCAGAATTTAAGTTGGGTCAAGTGGGTGTACGTATATTTCTATAGTTGTTATTTTCTACCTCCATGTCGTTGCAGAAGGTGGCGTTGGTGCCAAACAGGATCTGGCACTGTTCGTCCACGCTGTAGTGCATTCCGGGCAGCTTGGGGGGCAGCTGTACCTGGTACCGGCTCCTGGGGTCCGTGTGCAACAGGCAGCCGCTGGCTTTGGACCTTTGTTAAAACACGCATGCATGGACACACACACACACACACACACACACACACACATTCATGAACACACACACACAGACGCACACAAGCACATTTATGAACACACACAGACACACCCAAACACACACACAAACACATTCATGAACATACACACAGACACACCCACACACAAAAAGATTTATGTCAGGCACATTTCATATAAAAGAGACCCAGCTTAAAGTCCTAGCGCTTGCATGTGGAAAACAGGTCACCATTGACCGGTGATGTACGACTATGATGCAAGGCAAAGCAACAACCTAGTGGCCTTGGTTCCTTGTGTGTTTGTGTGTGTGTGCGTGCGTACATGTGATGTATGGCTGTGTTTTGTCTACAGTTTCACCAAGGTAGAGAGTTTCTCCCTATCCATATCCTGCTGGACTGTGTGTCGGTGCACAAAAAAAAGAAATGATGAAATGTAGCGGATAAAAGGATGGCCCAAATATAATTCCTGCTCCCATATATCCTGGTGGGGGGGGGGGGGGGGGGGGGTGATTAATAGTAGAGTGAATAGAGTTTGGGTTGTTTGCGTTTCATTTGACATAAGACACATAAGTATAACTAAGGACCAGTACAGCTCTAGTTTTGCGCTGTACGTTGTCTTGATGCTCTATTTCGGGCCGTTTGTCTCATTAAGTCACACATGGCTTCATTCACGCTCTGGTAAGCATGCATCTGTTCATATAATAGGCAAACTACCTCACATCTGTTGCTGATTAACTCATTAACACATAAATATAAACCCGTTTACACCTGTCCTCCATAGCACCCTACTGTCACACACACGGTTTGTCGTAGACATACATTCAAGGACTAGGAGACGCGTTTACATTTGTATTTAACAGTTGCCATTTGGTGGACCTGTCTTACAATACCGGGCCCCTATGGGAATTCAAGACTTAACTTAAACTCTCTTCTCTTCTACAAAATCGGAATCTTTCATTTTGATTTCAAGCTCTCCGTAGGAACAGTATTTTAAAACGACTTACTTACTCAGAAATGAAACACAAGTCTATTTGAAACCAACCTCTCATACCCTCCCCTGTCTTTGAAGCCTTTCTATCAGACTTAATATTGCAATGTTGTCCCTACTAATGTTCTTCCTGCCAGGTTCCTTTCACACACACACACACACACACACACACGCACGCACAAACACACACACACACACACACACACACACACACACGTCAATGCTTCAATGTGTTGCATGCAAACCATCAGTATTACATTTGCTTTTGTGAAGACAAAATTGACACGTGTTGCCAGGAAATTGTGAAGTCATGGCTTCTCAGACTTCTTCTGCAGTACGGAGGGACAACTGCTAGGTAGCGGGAAAGAGGGGAAGTACAACTGTCTGTAGGAGACAGTTGGGTTTGGAGTCAAATACAGAGAGAAGGACCAATGGAAAGAAGTAAGGAGGGAATAGTTCAGTAAAAAACGAAATGCATTAACAGCTACATACTTGTGTTTTCAAAGTTTGCATATGTCATGAGTAAAGTTAACAACTCATGTAAAACATTACACAACAGAGTCATCAATTATGAAGTACACATTGTAAAAAACGTGTTTATTAAATATTTGTTGATTTGTTTCCCAGCTTTGTGCTTTTACGGTCACCCGTGTGACAACTACACACTTATATAGGAGGAAGCATATCTGAACCTCAGATGCAAGCTTTCACTTTACTATTCCACTGGAGGACTGTGACAAGCGATAATGCATCCTACTACACAGTATCGTTCCTGTAGGTTGTGTTCCCTCTGCGCACTGCAGTCATATTCACTGTTCTGCACCGGCAAGCAGCGCTGGATTCCAATCAGAGGCTGAAGTAGCCTAGTGGTTGGCAGGCCAGCCTGAGAGTGACTTAAGAGTTTCCATTCGCTTTCACATCATGATGCAGTTAAACCGGCCTCTGCAGACTGTAGAAACTCTGCATACACAGGCCCCGCTCCACTAGGACCATGATAAGCAATCTGATGCTCTGTGTGTGCATGTGTGTGTGTGTGTGTGTGTGTGTGTGTGTGTGTGTGTGTGTGTGTGTGTGTGTGTGTGTGTGCATGTGTGTGTGTGTGTGTGTTATTGAGTGACTGAGTACGTTAACAGGAAGGTGTGTGTGCATGACAGACAGCAAAAAACAACAGAAAGAGAAAAACTACTGCAACAATAACCTGAGGAACTTCTCCAGGTCGTCACGGCTACAGGAGGACCAGGAGAGGTCACTGGGGTTACGACCTTTCACCCACTCGCCGGACATGATGTGGGAGTGACCTGTGCAAGTGGCATGGTCATCATCGTGGCTCATTCCCATACTGAGAGAGAGCGAGAGAGAGCGCAAGAGAGCGAGAGAGAGAGAGAGAGACACACACAAAGAGAGAAAGAGAGACAAAATACTAAGCTTATACATATTACATTCATTATACATAATATACAAAATAAACTCCCACAAGCATACATTTTACAGTAATGTCAGACGTTAAGATCAACATTCACAGTAATTTTGTGTTATAGTATGGCATTTTTCTCAGACAACTTTAAATGGGTGGAAAAACCATGAAATAAAAACGTAAGTGAACGCTGTGAACAATCTTCCAGCGACACAACAAAAGGCCCAGACGATGTTGAACATTTCCCTTCAGCCACAGCTGTAACGTATTGGCCAAGGAGAGACGCAGCCTGGGGCCAGCTTCCACAGGAAAGTATATCTCACCCAGCATGTGTGTGTGTGTGTGTGTGTGTGTGTGTGTGTGTGTGTGTGTGTGTGTGTGTGTGTGTGTGTGTGTGTGTGTGTGTGTGTGTGTGATAGAAGAATGTTGCATTCATGTGGTGTCGGAATAATCTGAAAAATGAGTTCCTGACTGGGAAAATTCTCATTCTTATTCTCCAACAATTCGGAAAGTCGGCGAAAAATGTTGGTGCATGACTTGCTGACTTGCGATGTCATACTGTATATCATATGTCGGACGAAAGTCAATGTTTAGTTGATGGTAAAAAAACATTTGATTAATTAATGTATTGCAGATCAATTATTTGTTCACATGTATTTGTATGGTAAGCCATATGGTATTAGGTTGAAACCATTAGTTGCTCTCCACTTAGAGTGACCTAGATAAGTTAGAAAAGTTATTTATTAGCATCTACCCTTATTAAAAATTATTCGCCTGATCTATTTCATTTGCTTTTCCGTGTCACGCAAAAACTGGAAACAGCTATCAACGTGTTGTTTAAACGCTCTGAGCAATATAATACAACTTATGTACTTTGTAGTGTGTTTTTTCCACATTAGGAATTAAAAGCTCATCACCACACCGACGTCAGAAGAAGGACTCCCTAAGTCAGGAAACGGGACCAGGAGGAGCACATGAATGCAACAGAAGACAGAAAGAGAGAGAGCAAGAGCGAGAGAGAAAAAGGGAAAAAGAAAGGAGAGAAAGACAGAGATAACGGTTGGAGAAGTGAGGCAGAGAGAGAGAGAGAGAGAGAGAGAGAGAGAGAGAGAGAGAGAGAGAGAGAGAGAGAGAGAGAGAGAGAGAGAGAGAGAGAGAGAGAGAGAGAGAGAGAGAGAGATTATGACAGAGGGACACGTATTGAAACAGGGAAGACTGCAGGAAAACAGCTTTTCTCTTGAAGATGTGACCTACATTTGCAAATGAAAAACAAAAGCCTGGTTTGAACAGTGAGTCAGGGCCTTATAAATTATCAGACTTGCACACTCTGTTTCTTTACCCATTTCAACTATAACACAAAAACATGTGTCTATGGACACTTCTAAAAAGGTAACACAATCACTTCCCAGCAGGGGTGCACATGTGCGAGAGTGCGCGTGTGTGTGTGCACATGTATGCATGTGTGATTGTGTGTGTGTGCGTGTGTGTTTGTGTGTGTGTGCGCGCATGTGTATGCATGTGTGATTGGGTGTATGTGCATGTATGCATGTCTTTGTGTGTGTGTGTGTGTGTGTGTGTGTGTCTGCTGCTTAACAAGCATCAGAACATGAACACAACCCCATCCCAGTTACCTTAGCACGAGCAGCACTAATAGCTGAATATTCTGCTGTTCATCAGACCAAAAAACATAAAAGACCCATCAGCAAACACGGCTGTGAAAGACAGCACAGCAGCACCGTGAACCACCATGGGACAAACACAACAAACACCCCCAAAAACAGCACGCCGCAACGGGCCGAAAACGTATTAGAACATGCCTAAGAGCAGGAGCTGTAATTGAAAATCATAGCATGTGTGCAGCAAGTCATTTGTAAGTAATAACAGGATGAATAACACCTTTAGGGTGGCGTTTAAAAGCAGCAAGGAACCACAGGTGACCACAGTCAGGTAGAGCGTGAAACTAATTTACATGGATCAACATTAATGACACTCTGCCAAGCCAGGGGTACTCCATTTTTCACAAAAAATACAGTAAAACGTATTCCTGCGTTACAAAGTAACTGCAGTTCAACAATTGTATTTATTACCATCCACTAATACACTCTCTCGCTCTTTCTCTCCCACAAAGTGGAAATGCACAGAAGGACAATTCATTTATATATGAACATTCATCAGAAGTTAACACCAACAGCATTAAACTACACTAAACTGTACAGCATTGCATGTCTCTTGTGCAGTTACTATAGTGCACTGTTAGCAGTGTACATGAACATCAGCGCTTTTCACTAAATCTCAAACCTGGCTGAGAAGTTATCCTTGAAACCAATGTGAGAGCGCACCCACACACCCACACAAACACGCAAACACCCGCACACACAAACACACACACACAAATACACAAAATCGCGCACACACACACACAATACCTGGGCATCAGTATACACAGAGGCCCACTCCGACGCCAGCTTATACCCTTACTAGCTCACTGGGCTGGGGAGCAAAAGTCTGGCTGGCTGAGGCAGGGCCAGAGAGCTCCAGAGGGAGCTGGCGCTGACCACAAAGCCTGTGTAAAGGTGATTCTGGCACTTGTCCTGTGTGGCTGAGCCATAAAAATAATACACTGAGATCAACACCTCTTCTATTGTGGAAAGAAAAAGACAACACACTACCTGGCTGTACTGGTGCTAAACAACTACAACATGAAAATATCAACATCTGGGCATAATAAATACTTTCATCATAGAGTCTATAATTAATGAACATATGTATTTACATATCTACTATTTTGGTGTACTGTGTGTATGGCATGTCTTTAGGTTTATTTAGCACACTGTGTTAGTGAGAGCAGTGTGTTGAGTGGCCTACTTTAGCAGAACATGAAATTAGATTAGGATGCACCTTATTACAGTTCAGAGTGGGACTACATAAGGATTGAGGAGCACTTTAGGTGGATTCCTGACCGTGGTTGCTTCCTCGGTCAGAGTTGATATAACAGGGATTGGTCCAATGTGTTCATCATTAAATTGGATTTCATATTTCTAAATGTCTTGCTTCATTTGCACATCTGTAATGCTTGCATAATATGTAGTATTGTTTTACAATGTGCTCATCGGAAAATATCCCACAAATCAAGGTTTTCTAACACAATAGAATTTCCTCTAATGTAATTTAATGCAATCTAATGTAATCTGATTTATCTGAACAGGCCGAAAATGGTAGCACCAGAGAGAGAGAGAGAGAGAGAGAGAGAGAGAGAGAGAGAGAGAGAGAGAGAGAGAGAGAGAGAGAGAGAGAGAGAGAGAGAGAGAGAGAGAGAGAGAGAGAGAGAGAGAGAGAGAGAGAGAGAGAGAGAGAGAGAGAGAGAGAGAGAGAGAGAGAGAGAGAGAGAGAGAGAGAGAGAGAGAGAGAGAGAGAGAGAGAGAGAGAGAGAGAGAGATTACGTTTTTGCCAGCCAGAAGGCTTTTGGGCTTATTTTCTATTGCCGAATGACAGCAATTTCCAAAACGTGGCAACTGAGACAATGTTTATTGCACATCGTCACACAGTAACACTATTAGTACTAGTTTACGGCCCTGTCAGTTTTGCACACAATTGAATCAAATTCCGAAGGATCAAATCGTATTCATTCAAATCAGCAATCTGTTGTCCCTGGTAATACGCCATGTTATTGGAGTCAGAAACACTTAAAATGGCATTTCCCATTGTCTTTAGGAGGACCTTGACAATGTTGGTTTGCTCCGAGCAGATCCAATATTGTTTCCGATCTAATTTTTTCCGCCCTTTAACAACGCATTGCTTAACTGCTCGGAACAACATAAACGATTGTTCTGTGTTGTTATTCGCAAATATTTATTCTGCATGAAAAGACAACACATTGTTTCTGTTACTTCTGAGTGACAATGTTAAAAGACTGCAGAGTCCCATAAGAATGACTTCCCAAATAAATGACATGTGTTTGACTCCCTTCATATTTATTGTAATGCTAATGAGCCATGCTATGATTTCACTAGCAGTGTCAAGCTATAGGTAGTGACTGTGACATGCCTGTCAGCTCGGGAGACATAGCCCCCTAACTCGAAGAGACACCTCAAATTCAAATTGGTGAAGACCTGCCAAGATGCGGAAACTTGCAGTTCAGACCCACCGAGTTTGCAGTAAAGATACATTTCTGAAAAAGTACATACCACAGGTACCACTACAGTGGGTTACTTGCAAACCAGACAAATGACCCCAATGAACTATGGAAACCATCTCTGCTACACCACACATCTTATTTAACGAAGTAAAACAAGTTTCCAACAGCAATGGAAGTTATCTTC
This sequence comes from Lota lota, assembly GCA_026745465.1. Taxonomy (NCBI): domain Eukaryota; kingdom Metazoa; phylum Chordata; class Actinopteri; order Gadiformes; family Lotidae; genus Lota; species Lota lota. The sequence continues at coordinate 4,041,197 of JACYXH010000659.1, forward strand.
CCATTTCCCACAAATATTTATTTAACTTTTCCCACAAATGTTTATTTGAATCTTCCCACAAATGTTTATTTTAATTTCATGGTGGATGTTCAGAAGCTGAATGCTAGGCCAACGGTTGTCAGCCATTCTACGACATAATATATCTTAGAATGGAGCAACCTGATGAAGGCAATTCTTCAGGATAAGACAGCAAAAGTGTAGTAAGTGTAGTAAGTGCAAAGTGCAACGAGTAAATTTGCAAGCCAATCGTCACATGCAAAAGACACTTCCACTCACAAAAGCAAAATAAACACAACAGAAATAAACATTTGATCTAATATATATTAAACACCGTTATATACACCGTTATATACACTGTGATATACACCATTAGATACACCGTAATGAACAGAAGCAGCGCAGGAGAGACAGCTTCATAAAGAGCAGTGTTGGCCCTGAGCCTTACTTGTGACCTAGCTCGTGGGCGATGGTGAAAGCCAAGTTGAGTCCGTTATCCTCTGCTAACACACACTTCCTCTTGGCACTGCACACCCCTCCCAGGTAAGCGATCCCTGCCACAAGCCGAGAGAGAAAATGACATCACAGTTAGTGTTTTCGCCCATCCCTTCCATCCCTACCATTACCTACAAAAAAACTGATTTGATTCTCTGCATGGGCCATCTGGTGCAGCTTAGAGATGTAAATAGGAGATATAGTACTGGTGTTATAATAACTTATTATTTATTAGTAGCCCTAGTAGTATTAGTAGTAGTAGTGCTATTTACTATTTAACTATTGAGCCGTTTAGGAGACACTTTTATCCAAAATGAATTACAGGGAATTGTTTTGGATGCATTTCATTAATGAGCCGGTAGGGGTAGGGGCATCTTGCTCTGGGATTAGTGCAGGTACACAATGCAAATAGGGGTTCAAACCCAGAACCTTCGACTTGGAATCATACACCATAACCATGAGACTATCCTGACACGCTGAATAATTAGTATTAGTGGGGTACTAGTCGTAGTAGCAGTAGTAGCATTTTTTGTTTAAGAAAATCAAGCCATAAACCTCAATGTAATCTTTTTGGAAAGACATTAATGGTATCTTCCAACAGAGGGCGCTATAGTGTATTTGCCAAAAGTAAATTTGCATCAACTACGTAGTGTTCCGTTCGGCCACGTTCATTTAAAAAACAAAAATGGACACAGCTGGACCTGTAGAACCTGAACCACAACATTATACCCAACGTTAAACCAACGTCACACGGAACAGAACCTAATATCGTATCGCAATATTTACTAATTGCAATACTCACATAATTGCAATTCATATCTAATCGGCACTCAGAAATCGTTGTTATATCGTATTGTGAGGTCCCTGCCGATTCGCATCTCTGGTATGAATTACCTATAGCCTGTAGAACAAAGAACATCCAATCAAATCTCTGCAAACTTAGTCTGCTGCTGAAAGCTGTACGGTGCCATGACACTGATTACAAAACAAAAACAAAACAACAACAAATAAAAAATAAAAAGCGCAGACCACTGCCTTGATTATCTGCAAGCGGCAAAAGGATGTGAAGGAAAAAGCAGCAGTCAATCAGCCAAGCGGGCCAGGCACGCTGACATCACTGTAGCGGCCCCACCGTGAGTCAGCACACACCTGCTTTCTGTCTGCAAGCTGGAGGCTGGCCAGGGAGGCTCTCTGGAAACACCAGAGGCCCGAATGATATCCCTGACAAGGGAACGGGCTCCATCAGAGCCAGAGCCACGCTCTCTCCACGAAGACGGTAGACATCACCGCTTTGGCCTCGGTCAGCAAACGTGGGAGTGTTCATAACGTAAGGAGCATAGGAAGTGGAAACCGAGTCTAATTTGTTCTGTTTTGAAAAGCGATACTGCTCCGGGAAGAGGTGGGTTTAATGGAGAAAAGTAACGCAATTGAACAGTTGAGAGTTCCTATGGTACCCTTTGGCGTGAGTGAATAAAAAGCATTGCGGACAATGAACAATAAGCTAGAAGATATTGGCCACAATGCTCTTTGTATGTCTTCAACGAATCGCTCAGTTTTCCTTTGTAATGGCTTGTTTTTGTGCCAGGTAGTGTCCCTAATTGTGTTTGACAGTATTGTATTGTAAATTATTTAAAGGTCTCCATACTTAAAGTCTATGGCTAGATTCACATGTGCACTTTTGAGAAATTCTGTGAATAGTTGTGCACGGTGGCGATAAGTCTCTGTGCAGACAGACAGAAGGTTTTGGGTCTGACATGTTTAGTAATCAAGTGGGACGCATTAGCAGTAAGTCATGATTTCGAATGACATATTACTCATAGTACTTTGGCCTAACTACACTCCACAATCAATTATGAATACACACACCCACGTGCACAAACACACACACACACACACACACACACACACACACACACACACACACACACACACACACACACACACACACACACACACACACACACACACACACACACACAACCTGAATACTCAGCCAGGGGTCTTTACTGCTAAGCTGGATGTACTTCTACTGAATCTATTTAGCAAAATCAAAATATGGTTGCTTTTGCACTGGATTGGGTTTGACACAAAGCCGTTCCTCACTGGAAACATCTCAGGGCGATAAAAACAGATGTAGGCTTGGATTCTTACATGTTGAGAGTTTTTCATTTTCCCTCGTTCTCCTCCTCCTCCCCCTCCCCCATCTCTTCCTCCTCCACCTCCTAATCTTCGAAAGGTTTGTAAAGTTTTTTTAGCAACCCCCACAGTCGCTCAGAGGCTGCAATTACAGGGGTATGACGTCTATCATCTGCTAGAACCGTAGGAAAGAATTCACGCTGGGTACGTACAAACGGATTTACCGAAATACTATTATTATTATTATTTCCCTGCTTTTCTAGGGTCTTTTGTTTCAGTAATTCAGGACATATTTCAGTATGTCCAAAATTTGTGGCAGTTTGAAAAAAAAATTTAGAGAGAGAGACAATAATTCAGACTGACTTTTATCCATACATGGGCTGGTGTCAACACTTGCTGCCAACGCCATAGTCAGCATTATCTGGCCCTCTTGAAGCCCTGTGACCACAACTCAAAAAAGAACCCTCAAAAGGCCAATAGAACTAAGCAGGTTACCAGCTGACTTGATGCTATAGAAGAGCAGTATAGCAGCACCAGCTGTGGCATTAGATGTGATATAAAGGGACCGCTAGCCTATTGGATCATGGTGTGCCTCTCACTGCGTGTCTGAATGAATACGAAGAAATTGTATAAAAGTCCTTGGGGTAGCGCTGGTAGCGCAGTGATGTAATACATTTTGTATTTTTTATATTTTATTGCACCTTCCAAAGCCTGAACTGGAGGGCAGCACTTGTGAGGATGAAGCTCCAGGGCTGGACCGTGGATCCTGGTCATTAGCAGGGGGGCGGCGGGGGAGGGGGGAACTACCAAAGCTCAAACTGAACCTCCAGTGCTTCTTTTTTTCTTTTTTTTTAGGCTGATCAAACAGCCGTGGCGGGTGTCACATCGCTGGCGGCACATTGAGTCAGACAGCGTCAAAAGAGCAGCAAATCCTCAACGGGCGGCTAAACTCACAAGCGCTGGCCCCCCCTGCGTTGGAGCAGAGCCCAGTTAACTCATTATGAAGCGTTTGGAAACATGAAGAGCTTTTCCCATTGAGTGTCCAAATCCTCCCCCAGTGCTGACCACACAACCCCAAGCGACCCGGGCCGGACCTGGGCCAGATAAGGAAGGCAGAACTGGTGGAGGGTGGGGGGGTGCTTTGTTTGGTCTGACACTCACACACACACACACACACACACACACACACACACACAGATACATACTTTTGACCCTGGCTTGACCTCTACCCTGACTATCACACAATCGCCACTCTACCCAACACACACACGCACACACACAGACGCAGACACACACCGAATGTGCACAACACTCTAGCCTAGGCCAAAAACGATAAATTAGCTGATTTAGGAAACGGCTGGTGCAAAACAAACACACACATAAGCAAACACACACACAAACACACACACACACACAAACACACACATGCGGGCACTCACACACACACACACATGCGGGCACACACACACACACACACACACACACACACACAATGACACTCTGTGCACAATGTGCACAACACACATAAATGCACACACAAGGCCACAGCCTATAAATTAACTGATTTCTGGAACCGGAGCTGTAAAACACACAGACACACCACCACCACTATCATCAACTTCCTCCCCACGACCCACTCCATCAAGCCAACCATGCATCAAGTGCCATCCGGGCTTCAATCATCTTGACCCGCCCCCACCTCCCATCCCCTCCCCCCAGGCTAATAAACGACACACAAAGTGGAACAGGCCGCACCAAGGTTTGTGCATAGGCACGCAGAAGACAACCCAAAACCCTTGTATTTAAAAGTAATCGCACAGTCAGCGTAGAATAAAAGGTGAGAAATCTGAGAGGAGGGATGACAAGTGAGCAGGGAAGGGGGGGGAGAGGGGGGTGAGAGGGGGCAAGAGGGAGGTGAGTAGCGACACACACAATGGAACAGGACTTTATTTAATTTTTTTACTAGCCCTGTGATTATAGTGTAACATAAAGTGGGTCACGCACACGCTCACACGCACACACACACACACACACACACACACACACACACACACTCTAGGGCCTGGCTCTGACAACAAAGGGCAGGAGTGTTTTGGTGGTAGTAATCGGTCAGATCAGTGCATTGAGAGCATTACGGTGCTAGAGCGAGGGTGCTAGAGCGAGGGTGCTAGAGCAAGTAGCACAGCTGGTAACAGTAACACAGCTGATCACAGCTAATAACAATAACACAGCTGATAACAGTAGCACAGCTGGTAACAGCAACACAGCTGGTAACAGTAACACAGCTAGTAACAGTAACACAGCTGATCACAGCTAATAACAATAACACAGCTGATAACAGTAGCACAGCTGGTAACAGTAACACAGCTGGTAACAGTAACACAGCTGATCACAGCTAATAACAGTAACACAGCTGATAACAATAACACAGCTGATCACAGATAATAACAGTAACACAGCTGATAACAGTAACAGCTAATAACAGTAACACAGCTGATCACAGCTAATAACAGTAACACAGCTGATTACAGTAACACAGCTGGTAACAGTAACACAGCTGATACTAATTTTCTAAATGAGAGCATGTCGGCATCATTCACAGTAAATTCATTGAAGGTTATTCATTGGTGAGCACGGAGCTTGTCAAGTCTCTACATGGATGTTAAAATCCACAGAGAACTACAATGTCTCAAGCTGAGCGAGCTAAGGGTGAGGATGCCATGAGTTGGAGGAAAGCAGGTACAATCAGAGATGGGTATTTGGGGTACCGTCAGATGGACATGCGCAGCACTAGTAGAACGACGACAACACTTGGACGTCAATGGAAATGCAATTACAATCCCAAGGTGGTGGTTCAAATCTTGGATTTCCCAGCAGGAGAGAAAGTGTGTGAAGACCACAGAGTCTGGTGGAGGTAGTTTATCAAACGTGTGGTCAACGGAAATCAGAGAAAGCGGGGGCATGGCCCCTAAGGGGAGACTGGTGCATGGGGATGGAGGAAATCAATCCAACCTGCCGGGCAGACAGTTTACAATCACTGGCTGGGATATGGTGGTGGCAACGGGGAAGCGAGCATCAGCCAGGGCAGCTAATCCGTCTATCTGAGATGGGTGCAGCAGGGGCTCTAGGTGGGACAAACAGTGGGTAGAAGTAATCACCCTCCTGGGGGTTCCCTGGCCCAGGGGAGCCGGTCCACCCCCACTGGTTCATCCAGAAGTAGGGTATAAAGCTCTGGAAGAAAACAGTGTTCAGCAGAGACAGAGAAGTGATCTGGGAATGTGGGTTGAGCCGTTAACCTACGGCCAAGAGCAGAGTCAGCCCACTGAGATTGGATGATCCTAGGCAACACAAGTACAACATTGAGTACAAAAACAGAGAGAAATGTTGTTTGTATAGCAGCGAGTATATCTACATACGCACACACATGCAGACACATGCTCACACACATACACAGACACACATACCTGCACACGCACACACACACACGTGCGCTGGCACACAAACACAGACACGCAAACACACGCCCATGTTGGTTCTGATAAGAAGATTGAATCACAGCTCCTTCCTGGATGCCTGGATGAAAAGGAAGTCAGACATCCCTTGATCCTTCTCAAAAGGTACACACACACACACACACACACACACACACACACACACACAAAAGTGAGGTGGAAAGATCCAGCTGATAAACGAGATGAGCAGTGCGTTCATGTTCTTACGGATGCGTCCAGGTTTCTGGGAGGGCTGCTCCGTCTGCTGAAGCCTGTGAAGGGGGATCTTTTCTCCCCTTCAGAACTGTCTGCCCCCAGCGATCACACAGGGATTGTTGTTTTATGACCAGAGATGATATAGAGATGACTACTCTCTAATGCTTTGAAAGGAAACAAGGAGAAGAGAGATACTAGAGGCCACACGTATGGACTCCACTCTGGGGGAGTTTGTGTGTGTGTGTGTGTGTGTGTGTGTGTGTGTGTGTGTGTGTGTGTGTGAGAGAAAATAAATGGTAAAAATAATAATACAAATGAAAACATTTTTATATATTACAGTAGTTTCCTTATTTGATTGTTTTATGTACTAGAATGATTCTTGCACTTTTTGGGTTATACCTAAATAAATATAATGTAATGTAATGTAATGTAATGTGTGTGTGTGTGTGTCTGTGTCTGTGTGTGTGTGTGTGTGTGTGTGTGTGTGTGTGTGTATGCATGTGTGTGTTTGCATTCCTGCAACTTATGTCTGCCTACAGAGATGAAGCTGAGGTGAACAGAAGTTCCCCGTTCTGTTTAAACAGCAGCCAGGAAGTCTTGTTCGTTACATAACACAAGTTCCCAGGAACCTGTTGGACAGTATGACATCTCCAGCCGTTTGGCCCCGAAGCATCATACCAAAGGATGCTGTGAGAACAGCAAAACACAGATCGGCCCACAGCACAGCAGAGCAGTAACACCAAAGAGATAGACACCACAGGTCAAGGTCAGCGGGATCGATGCCACACGAGAATATATTAAAACAAATTACTTTGATCTCTGTACAGACATTGGCCATTTAGCATTTATTTATGTTGGGAGCACAAGAGCACCGCAGTAGTTTTGAACTCCAAATAATGCCTTTGTAAGGAGACACTGAAGCAGAAACTCTCCGTCTTACCCCCAGCCAGGGCCGGAGGCAGAGAAAACAGTAACACCATGTAAAAGTCTGGTTCTGTTATTCCTCTTCTAGCCGTTGTTATCGGATGAACGTGATGGATTGGCCACGTATGAAGCAGCGCCCACGGAATGTTTTGTTTTCTGGTACATTAAAACCATACATGCGTAAAGAAACAAGAACAAAACCTATTTAGACTTTGAAGGGCATGCATGCTACACACTTGAAATAACAAGGTGCCTTCTGGATGTTCACTCCGTGAGCCGGTGGGTCTCTTAGTGCGGCCTCCGACAAGCTCAGCACCGAGATGCCTTTTCTGTGGCGATGGCCACCAAGAGGTTTTCCACAGGCCAGGGTGTGTCTGAAGCTGTCCTCAGAGGACAGCATCACTCAGAGACAGGAGCCTTTAAACGTCCAGTTAAGACTAACAAACACAAAGCAAACACTACTATAACAGCCCTAAGACTGCTGAAACCACAGTTTGGTGGACTGGTGCAACATGGGATATATATATGTGGTTGCTGATTCTGACTGGCTCACACACAAGTCCCTTGCCGTATGTTGTAGGATGCAATTCATACCTAGTGACAACATGGGGTTAATAGGTGACTGATTCCTCTAGTTACAGGGTTAGGATGGATTGGAGTAGAACTGAACTTCTTTTCTTTTAGCAGCTTAGTTGGAGGTAGTCAAAGTATGAATCATGTTTGTGTGCAAGAATCAGAACTACTTTAAATCTTAAAAAACAAGATATGAATTCAGACATGCAACATGGATTCTTGGTAAAGGTCATGCTACACAAAGTCAGAGTGAATGTCCATGCATGTGTAATTCTGTTGGCACAATTGTCTCTGAAATACTGAATACTCGCACACATTGAGAGTGTAAATGAGTACATGACAGGCTTACAATATTCAGCAGGCTAAGGTCAGGATTCAGCAGTGTGACTGGCAGCTGCAGACCATAGAGAAGGACAGAAAAGGAGAATAATTGTGCAACTCACCAACTGTATCGCAGGGCTCATCCTTGTGAACGCAGAAGTCTGTCCTGAAAGAGCAACAAGAACAAGAGGATTTCAATTCACCATGTTTAAAATGCCTGCTTCCACATTACTTAAAAACAGCTGATCAACATATGTTCACAAAAAAATAGTAAAACAATTGTAAATCGACTTATGATTACTGATGCAAAAACATAATCCATCTCACAAACACACACACACACACACACACACATATCTGTGTGGCACACACACACAAACATGGCATTTTAGGTTGGTGGCATTTACTGGTTGCCATGGGGTCGTCACCGGCCAGCTCCGACAGGGTCTGGTCCTGGGGAGGACCAGACAGACCCCTTTAGTCCCACTGCTTACCCCTGATGGGAAAGCTAGGCTCTCTTTGTCCACACTGTCACAAAACAATTTGATGGCCTTTCTCTGCTGCGCTCTGCCCTGGCCCCCGATTGGAGTCCAGCTTCAACTGTTGAAGCAGAAAGCCTGTGGGGGTGTTGTGGTTATGTGTATGCATTTGCGTGTCCGTGTGTGTGTGTATTTCAGCATCTTGGGAGTCAGCCTTCACAGAACGATTATGGTTCAAATTTATGGTCACGCACAGTGCACATCAGCATAGTATGATATAGCATTGTACAGTAGTATATACTAGTATAGTGTAGTATAGTACAGTATAATACAGTATAGTAAAGTGTAGCATAGTATAGTACAGTATAGTACATTGTAGAGTAGTTTAATGTAGTATAGCACAGTATACAGTATAGTGCAGTACAGTACAGTATGTAGTATATAGTATAGTGCAGTATATAGTTTAGTATACAGTAGTATAGAGTATAGAATAGCACAGAATGTAATAGTATAGAGTATAGTATATACTACAGTATAGTACAATATAGTGTAGTGTAGTTGTTTCGGGAGGGGAACACAGTTAATGATCGCACACACTGAGTGGTTCCTAAAGAAGCTGAACCGATGCCCAGGATCTGTACGGCTGCAAAAGAAATATGACTTTAGGGAAAGATAAGATTAGACAAATTAATGGTTGCCTTTCACCACACTTTCCACAAGGATGCTGAGTTGGAGTGGGAGATAGGAAGGCAGGGGGGAGAACACAGGAGGGGTGCCGTGGATTCTCCAGTACAACACTGCGGAATTTGGCACCACAAATTCATGAAATATATCATATTATGCAACGGAGGGTGGATCTTGATCTGGTTCATCGTTAAGCGCTGCAATAAACGCTGAGGGTTCGTAGCTGTGTGAAGCACGTTGAGGGTTTTATCCTCTTTTCGCGAGACTCACAAAGGGGGGATACAGTACACCTCTCTCTGTTCCAGTTTGAGACAGATTTGCGGTGGTATCCCTGGTGAGTGAGTGGGAGCTATTGGCACAATGAAGAGAAGTCGGACCCTGCCGTGAGGTTTAGATGGTCATTAAGAGGACAGCGTGTGAGAACACAGGGGTGTTTGCTTTGGCAGAGGAGTGGGAACTTTACTGAGGAAACTGTATTTGAAGACGAGGTCCCGCCTTCAAAGTGGTCGGTCATCCGGGAGGTCAGGATGGATTTAAATAAGAACTGCCTTTGAACTCCAGAGGATTGGGCCTCACACACACACACACACACACACACACGCAAATCCACACATGCTGAAGTACACACACACACACACACACACACTTAATTATACAGACACACACACTCAAATACACACACACATGCAAACACTGACATACACATGCACACTGACACACACTTACAAATACACACATACACACACACACACACACACACACACACACACACACACACACACACACACACACACACAAGCACTTGGTTTAGCTGGGTGTCCTTCAAGGTTCAAACAGTAACTTAGTTCAGAACTAAATGTGGTCAAATACTCTGCATCACGCTTTGCCGTATGATCTGTGTGTCCCTCACAGTCCAGGCAACTGGCATTTGGTGGAGAGGAGTGGGTAGAAGTTTAGATAGCGTAGCTTGATTTTGATTGGATGACGTACCGTCGAAAGGGCCTCTACCGATGTGTATGTCTCTAATCCAAAAACATTTGAAGGGACATAGCTTTGTACACTCAATCTGAAATTTTTTACTTCAAATGTAATCAGAATCATCAGCGTTACATTACAACATTGAAATCGAAGACAGAAAACAAAACAATGATATACTCAGGATGGCTTTAAATGGGAAATCTGTAATCCGTGAAAGATCAGATAATGATCTTCAAAACCCTGACCTCAAATGACTCCGTTTCATGAACTTCTAGATTCCAGAATTCCCCACGATATGCAATTTACAGAATTCTTCCATATCGCCCTGCCCAAGACAGTTCTCTCTCTCTCTCTCTCTCTCTCTCTCTCTCTCTCTCTCTCTCTCTCTCTCTCTCTCTCTCTCTCTCTCTCTCTCTCTCTCTCTCTCTCTCTCTCTCTCTCTCTCTCTCTCTCTCTCTCTCTCTCTCTCTCTCTCTCTCTCTCTCTCTCTCTCTCTCTCTCTCTCTCACACACACACCATCATCATCATCTTTAGTATCATGAAACAGTGAGAACCTGTTTTCATACTTTAAAATGTAAACAAGATTCTTGTTTGTTGATGGTTTTTTTGTATTTTGCGTGTATGTTATGTAAAGACAGTTATATCACCAACGGATCATTAAATGGCCTCCACCTTAATGGGCATCCACCCTTGTGCTTCTCCAACACCATTCTCAATTTATTTGAATGATTAGAAATGTGAAAGTGGAGCAAACAAGTCAGGTTTTTAGGTTGGTATTTATTATTATTATTATTAATGACTCCGTTTCATGAACTTCTAGATTCCAGAATTCCCCACGATATGCAATTTACGGAATTCTTCCATATCGCCCTGCCCAAGACAGTTCTCTCTCTCTCTCTCTGTCTCTCTGTCTCTCTGTCTCTCTGTCTCTCTGTCTCTCTCTGTGTCTCTCTGTGTCTCTCTGTGTCTCTCTGTGTCTCTCTGTGTCTCTCTGTGTCTCTCTCTCTCTCTCTCTCTCTCTCTCTCTCTCTCTCTCTCTCTCTCTCTCTCTCTCTCTCTCTCTCTCTCTCTCTCTCTCTCTCTCTCTCTCTCTCTCTCTCTCTCTCTCTCTCTCTCTCTCTCTCTCTCTCTCTCTCTCTCTCTCTCTCTCTCTCTCTCTCTCTCTCTCTCTCTCTCTCTCTCTCTCTCTCTCTCTCTCTCTACACAGTCATAAGTACTTGCAGTGACGTGACGGCCATGCAGACATGCAGGCAGCTAACATGGTATGTTGCACTGGAATCTGAGATCTAATTGGCCAGAGTCTAGTGGGTGCTTTAACTGTATCTGACGCCCGCTTGGTACGTAGCCCGCAGAGGGGGTATCGATCTTTGGAGCTGAATAGAGCATTAAAAGAGTGAGAGCGAGAGAGCGAGAGCGAGAGCGAGAGAGCGAGAGCGAGAGAGAGATCACCCTAGCCACTACACTTCCTAAAGTAGAACACAGAGAAACACCACACTACACTAGTGAATCATGGTGCACACCTAAAGACACAAAGCAGAAACAATCTATAAATCACAACATACCTTTATTTAATATTATACTACTAAATATATTTTTAGAACTGTTATAAAATATCCATCCAACAGTTATCAAGTGAGGGCTGATCACATGCAGAGGTCAACATGCAGAGGTCCATCAATTACTTTCTAATCCAGCCACACTGCCCTCAAAGGGTTTTTCATGTTCATGTTTACTCATGGTGTTCATGTTAACTAAGGTATTCATATATACATTAATGTATTAATGAATAACTTAACATGAACACCTTTAGTAAATGATTACTTGACCATTAGTTAACTGTTAATTTACTGTTAGTTTATTGTTAGTTAATGCTTATTACTGGATAAACCAATGTTAATTAATGATTAATTACTGTACCCTTATTGTAAAGTGATTGAACTCCATGTTTTCTTTAAGACCTCAGAACATAGAGCATGTGAGTTCAGTACTCAAGCAATCATTATTTTGATTCAAATAGGCAGAACTATGCTTGAATGTATTACACGGCATGTATGAATGTAGCTTGAAGTGAATGCCCTTGAAGACTTGAAGGCTTGCATTTCCCTAGCGTTTCTTGGCAACTGGATTAAAGGGACATGGTATTCACAATTTTTTTATATTGCAGATAAATTAAACTACAGCAACATACACTTTTAACTTGGAGTTCAGGTCAAACAAAAGTGTGGAATTTCAGAAGCTTCTGTTTTAAATAACAAACTAGAAGTTAACTTCAAGCATGCCAACCTTCCACCTAACCCAACCTATGTTTACATCTAGCTGTATTTTCTTAATCATTCATTCTTCATCACGCTCAACAAAGCGTGTTGGTATATTTTTTATGGCAATCCCATAACCATGCTTCAGCACTCCTCACAGGAACGTTCAGACAAAAAATACAACCGGGCTATGCCCCAGGCCCTGGAGAGACTCAATCTTCCACAGTACTCAAAACACGTAGAGACACACTCAACAGATCGGGATTAATCTAAAGGCCGTTTGAAGTTAATCTGAAATACCATCTGTCAAACACCAGTCTACACGTCTAATAAATCAGAAGCAGAAACGGAGTACAAAACTGCAATGTGTAGTCTACACAATGGTGGTGATTGTGTGTTCCCTGGCCTTGTAATAAGACATTCTATAGAGGGTAGAGATGAAATCATCTGGGGGTGGGGGGGCAGTATTAAATATCCTGCTATCTCCAGCTCTGAGAGACAGCCAATAAGGAGGCATGTTGCAGATGAATGAATATAACCTTAGCTCAGTGGACTTACATAAAGACAAGTGTGTGAGTGTGCACACACTGACACATACACACACACACACACACACACACACACCTCACAGGAAGTTGCCACCTGCTCTTGTACTGATTGCGACCTAGCAGACATCCTTTATGACTCCATCCCCTAACACCACTAAGATGACGGAGCCCCATGTACGACAGGAGGAGAGAGAGAGAGTGAGGTTGAGAGAGCGGGAAAGAGTGAGAGACAGACGTACAGACAGAGAGAGAGAGAGAGAGAGAGAGAGAGAGAGCGAGAGCGAGAGCGAGAGCGAGAGTGAGAGTGAGAGTGAGAGCGAGAGCGAGAGCGAGAGCGAGAGCGAGAGAGAGAGAGAAAAACAGAGAGAGAGAAACAGAGAGAGAAAAACAGAGAGAGAGAGAGAGATCATGTTGGGAAACAGGCCAACCCTGCAAACAAACCCCCTCTCTTGTGTGGGGTCCTGCAGACCTCAGACCATGCAGGACAGGATATTAACTGACAGGCGACATGGGTGCTACTCCTTTAAACAATAGAGCTCCTTTTACCATCCTACCCCTCTTTCTCATCCCAAGTAACACACACACGCACACCCTCCAAAATGACAGCAGGTAATGAGAGATAATCCTAAATTAAGGATGTGTCATGTAGCGCCAGATACAGACGGTGGGAGAAGTCAAGAGGGTATGAAGGGAGGTTGTGCGGGTGTGTGTGTGTGTGTGTGTGTGTGCGCGTGTATCTAGGGTTGTCTAGGTATAGGACGATAGGACTACGCGTCTGGACTTGATGATCAGTCTTGCCTTGCCGTCGGGTCTGTGGTCCACACTAGGCGACTGGGAGCATGAGGGGGTACACACACAAAGTCTCTACTCTTCGATTATCTGCGTTAAAACTTGCCAAACCCCGCGAGAACACGTCCGCTCACGTAGACGGGACTGAGGTCCGCAAGGCATATTTGTATAATAGCTGCTGGAATAATCGACACCTTTCTAAAGAACGGCGAAACTGAAACGGCCAATTTAAGCATTGTTTTAGACAAGTTGCTTTGGTAAATAGTTAAGCAGCAGTTTAAGCCATTTCAAATGACAAGAAAGAGAATCACGGGTTTATGTCTAACTGTGAACATTCAAAATCCAGATATCCGGGTCATCCATTAAGAGGAACGTAACGAGTTCGTAATTATTGAGTTTGTTTCTTCCCATTGGCTGTTGCCACCGTAATCGCCAATTTCAGTCTCAGTACCCCCCACAATACGCGTGTCGGGCCCAATAATATCAAACCGGTTTGAAAATATCTTTGCCCTCCCGGGGCGGCAAAATCACAGTCTTCAGCCCCCGCACTCTACAAGACAATAAGAGCCGACTTTAACCCTGATCGCCCCTATTCTGTTCATTGTGATTGTTGTTGTTAGAAAGGCCCGTTATAAATTGCTAGGTGAGTCATAGTTTTGTGTGTGTGTGTGTGTGTGTGTGTGTGTGTGTGTGTGTGTGTGTGTGTGTGTGTGTGTGTGTGTGTGTGTGTGTGTGTGTGTGTGTGTGTGTGTGTGTGTGTGTGTGTGTGTGTGTGTGTGTGTGTGTGTGGAGGAAGTGTTACCTGGTGACCAGCACGCCAGTGTCCACAGGTGGGATGTCGTCCCGTCCGCCGGGCACATGGTTGTTGCCTAGGTAACGGGCGCCGCCATACTCGTGGTACTGCCAATTGCAGAAGCTCTCCAGCGATCTTTCCCCGTGGTGGCCCACCTTCAGCTTGTCCTGTGGAACCACAAGATGGAAGAATGTTGGAGACTCCCAACTTTGGGGGTCCAGAGCACACTTTAGGTCAAAGTTGGTCAAACTACAGTAGGGAATCAAAAAACAAATGCATAAAATCCTAATTGTATGATACAATTAGTCAGTCAGTACATGATATGCAGATGGGGTCGTGGGACATTGCTGATGTATAAGTTACAGATAGGTTTAGTTTAAGGTCCTGTGTCCTGTGTATCTGAACAGACTGCCTAATGATTCGTAGCAAACTACTACATATCACTGTGTGTGGTTCAATGTGCACACATTTACTGGGACAGATATTACAGGCAGACATATTACAGGGTTAAAATGATGTGAGTAGAACTATAACTAGCTCATGAAAATGAAAGAAGTTGGGGGCCGCAAGAATTTTAGGAACTAACAATAGGGATCTGCGCCCAAAAAAGTTGGGAACCACTGCTCTGGCCTCTGTTTCAGAGTTACCTAGTAGGAGCGATCCACAGATGTTATTGACCTAATTTGGAATACAAACAAAATGTAAAATGCTCAGAGGCTGCCATCAACATCTGGTTTGCCTTAACGGCAGACCAAGGACAATACCTTTGTGAGTTAGCAGTAATTAGCTAGCTAAACAAAACCCCGTCAAGAGTGAGGACTATCCTTGTTCGGAAATAAAGTGGAGCATTGTCTGGTTAAATAAACGGTGAGATCCGTCAGTATTTCTTCCGAACATTTACATATATATATATAAATAAATAAAAACACATACACAAACAATGACCTACACATCCAAGGAGAAATGTGGAGCCCTGCACACTTGTATACACAAACACACACACACACACACACACACACACACACACACACACACACACACACACACACACACACACACACACACACACACACACACACACACACACACACACACACACACACACACACACATTTAGCAATTAAAATACTGAGGCTCATAAATAAATACTCAGGTGGGCGTGGCATCTGCTAACTGCCTGGTTGCTCGGGGATGTCTGGAGTTGAAGAGGGTTAACAGGGTGGTGCTAGAGGTCAGAGAGATCAAGGGTCAAAAACCTACTGGACGGCTGTGGAGCAGCACCAGCTTAGTGATGCGAATGTTGATCCTCACACCCAGGCTCTGGTGGTGGAACATGTTGTACACCTGCCAGGGGATGAAGACCGCATTCAGTTGACACTCAATCCATTATGTTTGGACATATCAATTTGAGTATAATCTTTAACAGTTCAACCAAGGTTTGCCCCAGGGCTCTACCACCAGTTGGATGCTTCTAATACCTTTATAAGGAGCTGTATCAGATCCACAAATCAGCTCAACGTGCATGTCTCTACTAGGAAGCGCCTCTACTCTGACTTCCCTGCAGCCCTTTGGGCCGGCGGTTATACCGGTTCTTGAGGCATCGGGAGTGAGGAGGTTTTACCCTGGAGGACACCCGTCACTCCCGGTACAAGCTGATGACCTCACCATGTTCATGACGGTCAGCAGGAAGCGGCGCGCGGCCTCGGCGCCGTGGTAACGCACCATGTCTGTGTCGGCCACCACCACCGTCTCCACGGTGTATGCGTCGCTCAGCCGGATGGCGTTCCTCCTCCCGCGTAGCTCCTCCCCTGCTCTCTGGCTCCTTTCCTTCTTCTTCCCTACCACAAAGACGCAGAGGGACGCAGAGAGTGGAGAGTTGGAGGGACAGGGGAAATAAACACGAGACACAAAGACAGAGTGACTTAGAGGAGGCTGTGACGTATTAAGGGAGGGAATTTGTTATCCCGTATCAGGCAGTGGTGAAGAGCAGGGTTTAGGGAGTTTATTTTTTGCTGTTACATTAACTTTCTTGCTGTTTCATCAAAAAGAAACCCAGTGACACACATTGCATAATAAAAAAAAGAGTGCTTCCCAGGAAAAACACACGCTTCAACAAACTCATGTTGCTGTTCTCATTCGATGAACCCTTCGTGTTTTGCTAATCCAGATGGCTGACTCACAATTCTGTGAAGACTAAAACCTGGACATTTTTCCCATTTGTTAGTGGCAGAAGGCAGAAAAAGGCCTTCCATGCATTGGCCAAGTAAACGCACGGAAATGACATTGAGTGACGACTTGAGATTTCTGACACAGCAAAGCACAAAAATAAAGTGCAAAATATATATGTCATGACATAGTGACAAACTACGACCATGTGCGTAGGTTATTTCAACAACCCTGCCAACCTATGAAAACACATGTGCAGTGTGGAAAGCGGGACGGACGAAAGGTGGAAAAGCAGGAAAAACAGAGTACGTCTGACAGTTTCTGCACCACATGGCCTCGCCGGGCCGCATCCACCCCAGATAAGGGCTGGGAGCAACAGATGAAGAGGTGTTTACAGTACAAGTCTGCCTTCATCTCCCCTGGCTTGACTCCAGTCCATCATACGTCACACACTCGTAGTGGGAGAGCCAACCGCCCCTACCCAGACAAGCCTGGGTCCACATTGTGAGTGGCGTCTAACGGATTATGCCTGGGGCTGGCTGTGTCTCTGACTTCGTCTTTTAATGGCCGCACTACACAAAGCCCCAGCGGCTCCGCTCTGGAAGAGGGCCACATGTTGCATAAGAACATGGAGCGCAACAATGGCTAATCATGTGTTAGCAACTTTAAGTGGACAATTAAATCAGAATACTCCAATATCTTCAGTTGTCAACAGAATAGGAGGGGTGGTGAGAGAGAGGCCGTACAATAAAAACAATCTGAAATTACGATCAAACATGATGAATTGTTCTCAAACCGAGGAGACAATTAGTTGGCTGTGTGGTTGGCCCCAGAGCCCTCATCATCCTCATTAGGACTGACATTAGTGCTAGCGCTTATAGTTAAAGACGTAAACACTTTGAGTTGGGCTTCATTCACCTGCTGGGTGCTGTTGGTACTTCAATATGGAGTGAAAGGGGAATGGGGGTTGATTCACTTAGTCTATCTGGCGCCCGTTTAGCTTTGCACAAAAGTGAGGGACAGATACTTTGTTCTTGAGGACTTATGACTGTGTAACACGAGAGAGAGAGAGAGAGAGAGAGAGAGAGAGAGAGAGAGAGAGAGAGAGAGAGAGAGACACACACACACACACACAGAGACAGACCGACAGACAGAGAGAACATTCCCCATAATACTTTGTTATGGTCACACTCAAGAGAAACCAAGGGCCTCCCAACCACTAGAGCATTGGCAGCCAAACAGAAGAATCCACACATTGTTAAGTTGTGTCCCTCCTGTACATTGTGTGTGTGTGTGTGTGGGGGGGGGGGGGGGGGGGGGGGGGGGGGGGGGGCAGGTTCCGGGACTTTGCATAATGTAGAACTAATAAGGATAATAAAAAATAAATGTTCAGTATAGATTGTTTTCTTCTAGTGTTCTGTAACCTGTTATATTAATATGTAATAGTGATGAATGGTGATCTTTAAATCCAAATGGGGTACATGAGGTGGCTGATGATAACTGTCTCTTATCAGTTTATTTGTGGGATGTATATTTAAACACCATCCTCTGTTTTTCCAGTTCTATATTAATTCCTCATTCTCTGTTGGGTCTACGTATCGATTGGCTGTCAGTAATGCTGCTGCAAGCAAATCTCCATGTGCCTGCGACATTAACGAGAGGAGACGAGAAGAACGCAGGTTGTACGGTGTAAGAACTATCAATGAGAAAAACTAAATCTTGACATTATTTTGCATTTGTGATCAATTGAATGAAATGTTTGAGGAAAGTCAAATTTAGGGTGAATCATTTGGTTTTTAATGGGTTTGCATGGGCCGGTGTTGTAAGCTTTGAATGTTGTACATGCCATCTTGTTAGCGCCATGAATCCAATTCAAAGAATAACTCTATAATGAAAGGGCTGCAGGACACTTGCAAAAATCATTATGTCTGGATCAAATTTGCCCTATCCGATAACAGGATCATGATGTAAATGCCAATCACACCAGCCTATTACTATTCAGTCACTTAGGATACGCTTTCACCCGTGGCAACTTGTGATGAATGACAGGTACCCATAAACTGGTCAGCATGCTTCATGCGGAAAATACGTTTGGCAAAGTCAAAGAATCTCCGCAGATGGCGGCAATGCGAACATTGTGTCTGATAAGTCAGAAAAGCAAGGCAGCCATGATTTATTTTGATATGATTTCCCCGTCTCCACAGAGACCCCATGGTCTTAACAAATAGAACGAAAACTGAAATTGAATTGAGTACAAAGTACTTGTTTTCAAGTATTCTGCTTAGGAGGCAGGCAGATGTGGGGGTTTTGCTCAAGGATACCTACAAGTAAGTTCTGGACATTGAGGATCTAACCCTCAAGCAATCTTTGTCCTTGCCTCTTCACCATCCTCCCCCTTAGAAAGGGTGCTGCCCCTGAGATCTAGCTTGATTTCTAGGTCTACTGAGGACCTTAAGGAGGCCCAGAGGAGGTTGCAGGTGAAGAGCTCCCAGCGTGTTTTGCTAGCGGATCAGGAAGCGTCTGCCTAGGCTACACCGCCCTACTGTTGCTTTAACCTCCTTCCTTCCTCTGACAACCATTAAGTTCTCGTATTCCCATTCATGAGGAAGGAATTTCATTATCTGACGCACTACCCGAGTAGTTGTAGTAGTAGTGATAATAATGATAAATAATGCACATAATAACAATGGAATATTAATCATGAACAAAGCTTTTCTTATTGCTCTGTCCACACTTTTACAATCCATCTATTCTCACGACACTGTCAGATTGTAACGGTGTGAGAAGTGTGTTGGTGTTTGTTTGAGATTATTCTAGCGCTTGTATTGAACAATTGTTCGCCGGACCGAGAATGTGGAGCTCCTGGCCTACATAGTAGGTGCCTGTGAAGGGATTGAGTATTGGAAGCCGTCCCGACATTTTTCAGATTCTCTCCCAGTGCTGAGCAGACCACAGCCCTGCCTGTTTTCACTCAGACGGCTTGGCTGATCGCTCTATCTGGACAAGTGATATCATACCATCATAAACAGCCATTATCCTCTCTCTCTCTCTCTCTCTCTCTCTCTCTCTCTCTCTCTCTCTCTCTCTCTCTCTCTCTCTCTCTCTCTCTCTCTCTCTCTCTCTCTCTCTCTCTCTCTCTCTCTCTCTCTCTCTCTCTCTCTCTCTCTCTCTCTCTCTCTCTCTCTCTCTCTCTCTCTCTCTCTCTCTCTCTCGAAGAGAATCGAGGGAACCGTGCACGTTTCCAGGCCCATGCAGAAGACGAAGCAGGACCTGCTCCGTGGTTCCGCAGCCACGGTTCCATGTGCTGCTCTTTGTTTCTCTTTTTCCATCTCCTACCTCACCTCACCTCGCTACACGACACAAGTCCTTCCCACACCCTTCCCCATCAGACCCACCAGCTCTAGGCCACACCCACCCATCCACCCCCACCCACCCGCTTCTCAATGCTAGCGCAACAAGATAAATTCTTCCATCGTCTCCCCATCCAAGCTTTCCATGACCCACACGCTGAACCATCTATCCTGGATTCCCAGCTTCTGCACGCCTGGATCATCGGACCAAGAAGGTGCCTGACCGTTGAGGGCCGTTGCTCCCTCACAGACCTGTTTCTGGTAATGTCACCTGTTTGTACTACTAGTCTGTACTGCCTGACATCACTCATTTCGTAACAGTTCGAAATACAATAACATAACCAGTATAAGGTGTCGTTTCTTAGTGGGGTTTACCACACACAGCGCACAACTCTCCGATGCGGCAACAAACACTTGATCAATCCAAAGACTAATATAAACTCATTTAAAAGTTTGTATATTACCAAATGAAAAACGGTGGTGTCAGTAAACATTGCTCAGCCACTTGACAAAGAAACTGCTCCTCCCTCCCCCTCCTACCTCTTATGCAATATGACAGTTTCATTCGGCCAGTGGTGGGCTGCTACTGCCATACAAAGAATGCGCTCAGCGAATGTGTGTGTGTGTGTATTTGTGGTGTGTCAACGTGTGTGCATGGGGGCATTGGTGTCTGCGTGTGCGCGGCTGTATTCATGTGTGTTATACTTGTGTGTTCCTCGGGATGTGGAACTGAATCTTAATGGAGGGACCATGTGGTTTGGTAGATGGATAGAAGGGAGGGAGGGGGAGGGGGAGGGGTAAAACTCTAAAACTCTTACTAAACTTTTAGAGTTGGCCACCCAACGGAAAGGATGAAGGAGACACAATGAAGAGAATGAATGAGAAGAGAAGAAGAAACATTAAGGAGGACAATAGGGAGAATGAGAAGTGGAGGACAAGATACATCCAGAAAGGGAAGAGTAGGATAAGAAGAGAATAGGAAAAGAAGATACAGGGAAGAGAAGCAAAATGGAGAAAGAGCAGAGAAGGGGAAGAAAAAGGAGAAGGAGAAAAGGAGAAAAGAAGAGATGAGAAAGAGAACAGAAATAAGAGAGACATTTTATTAAAAAGGAAAAAGAAGGAGAAGAAGAGAGAAGAGATCAGAAGAGGAGAAGGAGGAGAGAAGAAGAAGAAAAACAGCAGAAGAAAGAGAAGGAGCAGGACAAGGGGTGGGAGAAGGAGATGGAGAAGGAGCAGGAGAGGGAGAGGGAGAGGGAGAGGGAGAGGGAGAGGGAGAGGAGAGGAGAGGGAGAGGGAGAGGGAGGAGAAGAAGAAGCAAAGAGAAGAGAAGCAGAGGAGGTGAAGGAGAAGGAGAAGGAGAAGGTCCCTGGCAGACGGTGCTGAGCTCCAGACCCGGGCGTATGAAGGCAGACATGCAGTTCAGGGGAAAGAATTTCCAAATCTGGCACCTCGCTCCACCACCCTCTCGCCTCAGGACACCAGGTGCACGCATATATTCTGCACATACACACACACACACACACACACACACGTGTTAAAATGAACCAGCACACTTACATGCACACGCTGACACACATAAAAAGCAGCTGAAACACTGAGCAGCCTCCGAGCTGTGAGCTGACTCCCCCACCACCGCCCCACCCCTCCCATGCACCCGTTAACACACACTGCACGCCGTCTGGTGTAGCACTGGATGAAGCGCTACATTTTAACACACATATCCACTACACACACACCCCCCCCACTCCCTCTGCCTTATCCTGGCCTCCTTAAACTAACATCCAACTTTAGGTATGGGGGCTTCCCCCTCCCGGTCTCTTCTATATCATTATTCCTCTCCTTAATTCATCTTTATACATTTCTGGGGGTAATAAAAGAAAGTTAGTTTCAATGATGTGGCATGTGCTCCAGATATGAGCATATGGAAACCATTCATTTCTACAGGTTGTCAGAAGTGCTGGTGGTCTTTCCTTGAGAGGAGGTGTTATGTAACGTTTGGGGGTGCAGCTCTCTCTCTCTCTCTCTCTCTCTCTCTCTCTCTCTCTCTCTCTCTCTCTCTCTCTCTCTCTCTCTCTCTCTCTCTCTCTCTCTCTCTCTCTCTCTCTCTCTCTCTCTCTCTCTCTCTCTCTCTCTCTCTCTCTCTCTCTCTCTCTCTCTCTCTCTCTCTCTCTCTCTCTCTCTCTCTCTCTCTCTCTCACTCTCTCTCTCTCTCAACTGCAGGCCGTTCTGGTTAACGACGGTGCACAAGAGGGAACGTTGTGTATGGGAGGAAAATGAGGAGAAAAAAAACAGCTGAAGGTGGTTTTAATTGTCTCCCAACCGGTGGAGAATAACGCCAGACAACTCGCAGTGTAGTGTGCAGAGCGGTCTGGCTCTCTCTCTCTGTGCTCTCACATATCCCAGACCCTCGCTTGGGCTCGGCCGTAGAAATCGGCAGAGAAAGCGAGTTCCCGCCTTGACAAATGGCACCAGTTCAGGAGGGCTACCTCTTGCCCCACTTTCAACATTTCCACGAAAGCCTTCCCAAGATGGTCGTTAGGGGTTCTTCTGACTAGATCCCATGTCCGGGAGGAGTGGGGAAGAGGGGGGGGGGGGGTTGGATGTTCCTGTAACACAAACGACTTTCTTCCAAGAGAAAACAAACTCTGCTCTACTCCGTCCAGAGAGAGAGAGAGAGAGAGAGAGAGAGAGAGAGAGAGAGAGAGAAAAAAAATTCTCTTACTCGAGAAAATTTCATAATTTTGCCAAAGAGACAGACATTAAGGGTTAGGAAAGTATGTTGATTGTTAACGTGGAAGTTTGAGAGAGAGAGAGCGAGAGCGAGAGCGAGAGCGAGAGCGAGAGCGAGAGATAGAGATAGAGATAGAGAGAGAGGGAGAGAGAGTGAGAGTGAGAGAAAGCGAGAGAGAGAGAGAGTGAGAGAGGGACTGCAGTTTGATAGCATTAGCAGTGGAGAAGGGGGCTGCTCAGCAGGTTCCAACAAGCGTTTTTCAGATGAATGAGATACACATTAAATAAGGAAACAGCTGCCTTGCAGCCAACCACTTCTTACAGCACACCGGAGCTGAATGAACTTCAAAGGCAGGGGGGAGATACCAGTAAACGCCACACTGGAGCCTATGATTTATTAGTGCCCAGTCTCCAGGATGTTGGGTTAACCCCCCACCCCCGACGTCTACATCACAGAGCAGAGGGGAGGGTGGGTGGTGGCCATGGTGGCGGCACTGAGACTCGCTCTGCTCATCTCTGTTTTTCAGAGTAAGTCGTAACAATAAAAGCTGATCGTTTTCTTTGAGTGGGGGGGGGGGGGGGGGGGGGGGGGGGGGGGGTTTGAAGGCAAGCATGACCTGCTGAATCCACTTTCCAGGGAAGTGGTATTTAAGAGTGATGCCTTGGTTTTATGTGTACTATTTAGTTATTTTAGGCAACGCTATTATCCAAAGTGCAGTGCACACTTGCAGTGAATTCAGATGCATGCCATTTAGGAGCAGGTAGGGATGCCAACAGGCTTCAGACATTAGGGAACATCAAACCCAATACCTCTGACCTGGGAGTTGAACACCCTATAGCCACTACACTATCCTGCCTGTGTAGGGTGCTGCTTTATGAGGCCGTCCAACCAGCCCCTTTTAAATATCTATGTAACTAACCAATTAACCAATTACTATTACATCTATTTAGTTCACACTCTCTAGATGCACCAGACCTGTATTACAGACAGAATGAACAATGCAATAACTGCCTGGGCTCCAGTCTGCTTACCTTGCACGGTGCCACATGGCTTGCTACCCGCTGGGCCCCGAGCCTGGCTGGTGTCCGGCACCGGCCGAGGCCCCGGCCTGGCAGAGCGCCTCTGTCTGGTGAGACGGTGCCTGAGCCCGGAGAAAGACTGAGCCGGGTCATAGGACCCGCTGCTAGGCTGGACGAACACGCTCTCCTCGCCAAGCTGGACCAGTCCCATCTATGCAGAGAGAGCACGGGGGAGAGAGAGCAAGACAGGGAGAGAGAGCGAATGGTCATATTTAGGTTTACATGCATCTTCATTTACAATGGCAACATTAAGCAAGGGACATGTGAGGATACACCAAGCAAAAAACACACTGGGCTTTGTAGAGTGTGTGTACGGTCTGTGCACCAGACCAGACCTGTGCACACATATGTCCGACAAACAGTGTGCGTGTACATGCGTGCGTGCATGTGTGTGTGACTGTGCTCATTCGTTCCGTGAACATCCCAGGACCATACAGATAAAGTCATGCACAGAACGAACAGCACAGGGAAGACCAGCAGCTATGACATGTGGCCGAGATTCACGGCCGTGTCATAAACGTCCATCTGGTTTGATTTCGGAGAATCATTTCACAGGGCTTCAACTTGTGGCCCTCATTTGTATCCGTGACAACAATGTAGTGTTCCCATAGAGAACATCTATCCCTAGGGTTCACCCAGTTCCAGATGCCCCATGTGAAAGATTAGTTGAAGATCGTCAAAAAGATTAGTAGAATAATTTAAAACAGTAATAAAGACAACAGAAGATAATAGAGGTTGATGGGAGGCCTATTCAGAGAAATAGAGACGTTATACTGACATCTTTATGAAATTAGAAAGCAGAGTTTTATTCACATATTATATATTTGTACAACGGTATGTTGGTTGTTGTTGAGGTAACATGGACCATTCAGTTCCAAAAGGTACATCCGGTTTTGTGGCCTAAATACAGAGCAAATCTAATGTAACCCTAGGAAACACAATAGTACTACACTAAAACAATAACTCAGAGCATGAAACAGGATAAATAATGAGTGAGCATGGCTTGAATCACTGTCTCAAGGATCAGCCAAACATCAACCCTCAAGGGCAGTACCAGGCCTGGTGAAGCTAATTGTGCAAGGTGATGTCACTTTCCATTAGTTTGCATGGAGCTAATGGTGTTTGGCTCTTACGGTTTAACAGTGCCGGCCTTGTAAATGCATGTATTAGGGACACACATCCTAATATTACTTATTAGCAGACACTTATATCCAAAGAGACTTACAGTAGATTTGTTTTAGATATATGTTATTAATGAGTTGGGGTGAATGGGTTTGGATACAAAAGACTTTGGGCGGGGACACCCTAATCACACTAATGACTACTCTGCCCCCTATGATTGGCCATTACGCAGTATTACCTATTACCTAGTTTTTACCCATACACAAAACTTCTCTGCCCAACTAGAGCGCACCTGTGCTGTGTATTCCATGCATTAAGCCCCCAGCGGCAGGGGTCAGTTGAGGCTGCAACACATTGTTGACCAGCAGCAGAATGGATTGAAGTCATTCTCCAGCTCTACAAACACAGAGACGTGATACTATTCATGGGTAGCCTGCCCTGTACTGGGCTGCAGGGCTATAGCATACTGGCTGCTGCAAAACAACAGAAGAACACTTTAAGTCTAAATAAAGAAGACATTGTCTAACGATCCCTTTCAACACTGAAAGCAAGCATTATTTTTTGTCTTTATTTAGCCTGCATTCAGGCATTCCCTCTTCTGGAGGTCTGGAGGAAAGCCAGGCGTCCACAACACAGCTGCTACAATGCGCCGGGCCTCTGGAGACGAGTAAATGGGATTCGATTTGACCCGTGCACACTCCTTTTTAGCTAGCGTATACTGGCGCTAATGCAAGGACAACCGGCGCGTGTACACACAGACACACGTGGAGGTGGACTGAGATAAATTCACAGTGGCTAATATATGTCCTTGGCATGCTCGATATGTCTGCATCTTCCTGAATCCAACCCCCTCCCCCATCCTCACCAAATCACTTTTTAGGCCCTGCAGGACAGGTGAGCCCCCTTGAGCTGTGCTGACAGCCAGATAAAAAGCCATTTCATAAAAAGACATGGTAACCTTTTAGAGCCTGTCAGGAAGGTGTGTGTGTGTGTGTGTGTGTGTGTGTGTGTGTGTGTGTGTGTGTGTGTGTGTGTTTATAAAAAGCACCTGGAGGGTGCCTCCCTGAAACATTTAAAAGATTGAACGCCTTTGAGTGCATATGGGTTAGAGCTGACCCTGCCTGGTTGAGGGTTAAAGCAGAGAGGGGGTGGTGGTGCTGGAGGTGGTGGTGGAGGTGGGGTTGGGGCTGGGGGGAAAGGGGAAAGGGGAGCTCGGGGGACCTGGATAGTGTTACCAGCCTGCCTGGAGATCAGTGTCAGACATGCACTGGCCAACCATAATAATGAGACGTGTGCTTCTGTTGGGGGCAGAGGATGGCCTACACCAGCTTTGTCCTAAACCTGACCTAGTTTTCACTGCCACACATGGAGGGGGAGGAGAGTCCATAAGAATCAAGATCCCCAGCTTCTCAGATGGCTATGAAGACAAAGTAGAAGAGTTTTTTTCTCCTTTCTTTGTGGGTTCTAATTGGGTATATGTGAGACGTTCCCTGAAGGCATTAGGGTGTTAACATTAAATGTCAAATGTAGACAGCTTTGTGTTTGTACGTGTCTGTAGGTTGACTAAAACTTCTAACACACACAGACGATGGACTGGAAAGTCTGGGTGCTGGAGTCATTTTAGTAACATCAGGCATGTATCACGTATGCAGTGTTTCCGTAACATCATGCATGTATCATGCATGCAGTGTGTGAGAGAGAAAGAGGGACAGAGAAAGTGATTGCAGGTGTTAGTCTGTGTGCTCATCTCTCTCTCTCTCTCTCTCTCTCTCTCTCTCTCTCTCTCTCTCTCTCTCTCTCTCTCTCTCTCTCTCTCTCTCTCTCTCTCTCTCTCTCTCTCTCTCTCTCTCTCTCTCTCTCTCTCTCTCTCTCTCTCTCTCCACCTGCTGTGTGTGTGTGTGTGTGTGTGTGTGTGTGTGTGTGTGTGTGTGTGTGTGTGTGTGTGTGTGTGTGTGTGTGTGTGTGTGTGTGTGTGTGTGTGTGTGTGACACAGTGACCCCATGGCCAAGACTATCAGCTGCCTAAATTGTTTGGCACCGTGGTGACAGTCATGCTTCTAGAGAGCTAGCTAATCTTTGGGGGCCA
The DNA here is from genome assembly GCA_026745465.1 of Lota lota. NCBI lineage: Eukaryota > Metazoa > Chordata > Actinopteri > Gadiformes > Lotidae > Lota > Lota lota. The sequence continues at coordinate 4,068,410 of JACYXH010000659.1, forward strand.
GACAGCTCTGCAGTGTCCTGCCAGACAAGTGTCAGCAGCAGCTATAGCTGACAGAACTTTGACGCTTCTTACTTGGACTGGAATGAAATGAAGTAAGTATCGGTTGATATGTTGAACTCCTACCAGAAGTTTGACTTAAACGCAAGACTTGGCGCATGATGCATTAATCTGTGAATGCTATGCTAACTTTAACATGGGTAAAGGTGAGCTGAAGAGAGAAGAGGTGATATATATGGTGCCCTACCAGGCCTCCGCAGGTACTGAGCGAGGCGTACGAGTCCGTGTGGTTGACTATCCATCCCGTGTAAAAGCAGAGCTGGCCCTGAGGCATCCGCGACAGCTTGGGACTCTTGCCTCTTTTCCTCTCCTCGACGACAAAGTTGTCAGAGAGGAACGAGTTGTCACTTCTAAGATTCAAGTAAAGATTATTTCCAAAAGCGGGAAGTAACAGAAGTAAGTGATCCTTGTTAGTCGTGTCGTGACCACCCGGGACGTCCTGGGGGGAGCGCCGGTCGCGGTAACGCCGGGTCTGGTCCTGCAGCAGGTGTGTGTCCTCTCCAAATAGCACCATGGGAACCACTTCATCCGTCTCCAGTTCTGGCACAACTACCAGGAAGGTAGAAACACAGTCGGTCAAGTGACATGAAGGTTTGTGTTGGGTTATACCTGTGCACTTCTGTCATATTGCAGAAAATAAAATTGAATTATTCCCCTTCAACAATGCATCTAACACCAAGGCTGTCGCTGTAAGTACACATTATTAGACATACTGGACAAGTTAGTGCCCAAATAACCTTTCAATGAGCATGCATTGAAAAGCACAGTTTCTCTATTTCTATAAAGTATCTGTCCAACGACGAGATTGAGAACGACTAGCCTGTAGAGGAACAAGCCTGTGGCGAATGCGTAACGCTATATAGGCTACTTACCAGTCTCCGCAATCAACCCGATAAAGAAGAATGAAAGCAGCAAGACAAGCGGTGTAACATGACTGTCATGCATGATACAGCTAAGCAGAGGACCTATGAGGGGGATGTAAGCGCTTGCGAAGCCAGAGAGGACTGCACAACTTTCCTAAAGTTTGAGAACTTAGTGTTGATTCGGCCAAGTGAATTTGAAACTCCGGGAATGCCTCCTGGAAATTGGCAACGCCTCCCTGTCGACACGATTGGTTTAGATGTAATACACTAACGCAGTTTTGCCGTCTTGTTGGTGTGTGAGGCTGTCCGTCAGGAGTCGCTCTGAAATCCTACACGTGGGTTCGAGTGAAGAGGTGCAGTTGTGACGTTGCCGGGATAATGCTCACATAACAGAACAATTCTACGCATTCAAAACTAAAAACACGCAAATATGTTTGTAAATAAAGAGTATAGGTGCAGAAATACTAGTCTATTTATCTCAAATAACGTAAACGACATTCAGACCCATAACGGATTAAAACACTGGTTGGCCCTATATATAGACTTTGGCTTTTCACAAATGAAAAGTTTAAACAAAAGAAACCAAACGTTAGTTTGGACGTGAGAACCAAATCTCACGTCCTGCGCTAACTATATCTCTGCATGTTATTACAGTTGCCGATTCTGGTTCGGCGCAGGTGATCATTAAGGGACCTCCCAAGGCACCAATTTCAGCCAATCAGAGAATGTCTTGCATAACCTATGCTTGCTGCGTTGCCCATGGTTTAAAAGTTTGGTTCCTCCTTAATCCTCCAGCTAACTGGCATGTATGAGACAACACTGGCCATCATAGACAGATCGATGGATGGATGGATGGATGGATGGATGGATGGATGGACGGACGGATGGCTGGTTGGATGGATGGATGGATGGGTGGTTGAATGTACATGTGGATGGGTGACTATTTACTGAGCACATAGAGCAGGGTTCAGAGCAAGCGCAAAAGTAAATCTGTAGAATGTGTGTGTGTGTGTGTGTGTGTGTGTGTGTGTGTGTGTGTGTGTGTGTGTGTGTGTGTGTGTGTGTGTGTGTGTGTGTGTGTGTGTGTGTGTGTGTGTGATTGAGAAGGGGATATTGAGGTAGATTTCCTCCAGGTCTAAATCCTTTTTGTCGTCAAGTTGCAGCTCAACAAAGCTTTTGACAGTGCGGCCTATGCTGGTGGTGTGCTCCATCTAGTGGCTGTTAGCGGAACAACAGTGACACCTTCATTGTGACTTGAATAATTAATAAAAGAATAAAAGGAATATAAAGGAATATGAAAAGGGTAAGAATTTATTTAATTAATTACATTTTATTCCTACAGCACCAAAGTGATAAAACACAGCAACAGAGTATATTTCCAGACTGATTAAAGACCAGAAATGATTGTACAGCATTTTGCCTAAAAAATAAAAGGAGAGATACATGCCCATGCGTGTCTATTAACGCATGAGGTCTTCTTATTATTTCCTGCATAAAAATACTTCCAAAATGAATACTTATATATTTGAACATCAACATGCTTTCTGTAAGAATCCCTTCAAGATTGAAAGCTCAGTAAAACTCCTTAAGCCATCACCTGAAACCATCCATAGGGTTTCTTGGCACGCCAATGTAGAAAAAAAAAGACAAAAGACTAAAGCTGCTATTACTTCATGTTTCAGTCAATTCCTAGTACTTCATGATCTATGAAATCACATAAAATGCTTCAGTATTCTATTACACTTATTTGTACAAGGAATGATTATTGCGTCTATTAGTGTTATGAAGTAAGGTGAGATGTGAGTTGGAACGGCAGAGCACAGCTGGACGGAGCAAACCTCTCCACCGTTGTTTCCCTTCATTCAGCCGTTGAGTCATTTATCTACTCAATAAGTGGTAAAAAAAAATAGAGATATAAAAAAATGAAGACCAGCCAAGTCATTACAACCACTGCACCCCCAGCATCTCCCCCGAACAGATGGGGGGGTGGGGGGGGGGGGGGGGGGGAACACTTGATAGTATGCAAGTCACCACAGCCCCTTCAACAATATGGGCTGTAATGGTGCAGTAATGAAAACAAAAGCTTTTGTGTTTTTGTTAGCCTGTTTTTCTTACTCGCTTCCCGTGTTTACAAAGCCGGGGGCATTGCTACTGACAACAGTGTTGAGAAATTCAAATGCCGCAATGCCGTTCATAGCGTCCTTCTCTGTATGTGAGGGGCACTCACTGCATGCTAGTGCTCGACTGTTTTCCCACGTTGTATAAATATGTGTATGTGCTTAATCATTGACGAACATCTCATTGCATGTTAAACATTAAACATAATATAACATCTCATTGCATATTAAACATTAACCATAATACACTCCAATGCTGCAGTTCTCTCGACCTTCCATTGGCACACCGTTCTGTCCGTCCAATTGCTTCCAAATGTGGATGTATTGTTTACGACACCAGCTCAGTACACAGTCTTTGCTTGGCAGGTTGTCTCCGCGAGAGACAAATGTCCAAAGCGGCCATTTTTGCCCTCCTTTCTGACCACCCCTCCTGAGTCATTAGCAAGATTGCTCTGCTTCCTCTCCATCTCCTCGGTTGAACTGCTCTCCTCTTCCTCATCCTCCTCATCTTCTTCGTGGTCACTCCTCTCGTCTCTGGTCAACTGTACACAAAGAGGGTGCAATGTGAAGAGGAAAGAAAATGAAACAGGATTTGAAAAGAAAAGAGTAGAAAATGAAAGGAGAGAGAGCCAGAATGAAAATAAAGGGACCGAAAAGGTCTCTCAACCATTATTAATTAGAGCACATTGGAGAGAACAAAAGAGAACAAGATATGTTCCTGAAAGGAGCATGAAAGAAACTTGAGCTGCAGTGGAAAACGATGTACTAAATGTCCGTCAGGTCAATCAAGTGCAAAGCCCCATATTATAACTCTTACCAGGGGATTGGGTCTGCAATAACTTTCTGTGCTGAGTAAGCAAAGGAAAACCTATGATTTGGTGTGATGTTCCAAAACGCAATTAAAATGCATTAGCACATGTTGGATAGGGCAGAGGTGACCAATGTAAATGTATACTTTATTTATTGTATATTTGCTTTCATATTGACAACAAAGTACTATGTAAGATAAGTACTATTTACTAACTAGTAAATATGTTGTTACCAATTGGTTACTGATATACTTAAAATAAGGTCTATTCCAGTCATAGTGTATTCAAATGTATCGATCTCCTTGTGCAAATGTGTCCAGGAGTTTTCCCCCATCTCTACATCGACACTGTACATAGGCCCTGCATATACCAGGTGCATGCAAACACCTCACAGAAAGCTGGAGAGTCGCTTTGACCTGTGACAGGTTCTGACCGCCTGGTTTCTCATATTATGCTTCTTGTATGTTTTTATCTCTCGAAAAGGTAAAACAGGGTATACAGATAGGCAGGACGAAAGTGACAATCCCAGGATTGACTCACAGTGCCGAACAGAAACTTGCGGACCATGCGGAGAATGAGGTAGGCCCAGAATATATGCAGGAAGAGCAGGACCACCAGCATGACGTTGAAGAAGTAGTACCCGAAGAAGGGCGGATAGTGCTGGACCGGGTAGACCCAGGTGCAGTGGATCAGCCTGGTGAACAGAGTTCACACATTAAAACCACGGCATGGAACTCCTCTTCCCAGCATGCAACCAAATCAAATTACAGTGGCCAACTGTTTGATTTTTATTAGGGAATGTAATGTCACAAAAACATTAAAGTTAAGGTTTTAAGTAATTTAGTATAACATAATTTCAAAAGAAGAACTTCAAAAACTCCAGTATCTCCAACTATACTTTTTCCACAATACTTTAATAACAATGCTCCATAAAAACATCAAATCTAGCTTGTATATTTGTCCGTGATTTGTTGTAATCATCAGTGTCTCGTTGTGTTTTTGCCAACAGTAAGTTATCAAATAGCCAAAGAAATAACTAATTTGACAACTGATTTTCCTGCTGACTGAAGCATCGGCTTATGCAAATGCATGACTATTCTCCAATTGGGAAGATTAAAAGCAACAAAAAAGGAAATGTACACCGCAGGCTATCATCTGGGAAACGAGGATGATAAAGACTAAATAAAAATGACACTGTTAATGAAAAGAAAAGCAGTGTATCAATGATGCACAGTACACACACACACACACACACACACACACACACAAACAAACACAAACACACACACACACACACACACACACACACAGTCTGAACTATGATAAGATGTAATGTGTTGGCTTACCAGAATGGAAAGATGATCAGTCTTGTTACCATAAACACTATGGCAAACACAACAAACAGTGCATTGCAGGTCCTCTCCCATTTGGCATAGTTAAATAACTTGGCAGACTACAAGAGGGAGAGAGAAATGGTGTTGTTAGTCATCCCCACAACACACAGCATCATCCCCAGCCAAAGCTAGGTCAAGTAAAATATAAACCTAGACCAGACTTTTGGACTCAACTGACCTCCAGTGAAAGTGTTACAGTAAGGTCTAGGGCACTAAGGATAGTGCTAAGGTTAGGGCTTGGGCTAGGATTTAGGGCTAGGTTTTAGGGTAAGAATGAGAGCTAGGTTAGGTTTTAAAGTCTAAACCTAGACCTGACATATAGGCTTGATTGCTCTCCAGTAAAAGGGTTTGAGTTGGGATTAAGGCTATGGTTAGGTTTTAGGGTTAGGGTTTAGGCTAGGTCAGATTTGAAAGTCTACAAACCTATGCAAGACTTGTTGAGTTAAATAATCTCCAGTAAAACAAAAAAGGGTTAAATAACGTGACAGAGAGAGCGAGAGAGAGAAAATGAGAGAGAGAGAGAGAGAGAGAGAGAGAAAGAGAGAGGGGGAGAGGGAGAGGGAGAGAGAACGACTATTATGAGAATATGTTGTTTGCGTTCCACCTACAGTCATCCCACCATACTGCATTACCATCGGTCAAAGTCAGACTGGGGGAAGCCCTATACACCCTACACACCCTTGCCTGACATGTGGACCTGACTGACCTCCAGCAGGACGTCGGAGGAGTCGTGGACCAGCATCACCAACGTCCCGATGCGGATATAGTTGACACACCAGGAGAAGGAGAGCAGAGTCAGAGTGGCCAGGTGGTGAACGATCTGTTCCTTGAAGTCCTGAAGGAGAGGAAACAGAACAGTGTTTACCTTCTGAACCTCAAGAGTTGTTACCCCTGTGCCCACTTTGTTTCCCCCTCAGAAACCTGGAGATTTAGATTTAGACCGGCAGACTTGTGATATCGCAATACGATGGTATAATATGATACTGCTGTACGGGACATAAAATATTACCAAAGCTTTGCAGGAATTTGCATAGTCTAAGATCCTCCTCATGAGTCAGCTAGAGGATACTTACATGAAGGCATTGACATACGGTTTAAGCAAATTGAACTTTTCAGCAGATTAAACTTTTGAAATGCAATGCTCAGCTATAACATGATTCCAATAATACACTCAGATACAAGCTTCATGTGTTGCCTGTAAAAAAAATCACTTATGTCACTTATAAACATTGGCTTTCCAAGTGTCTAATCCCCGACATGCTCAGAACTAGCGGTCAGGCCGGAAGTGTGTCTCCACCTCTGATGCTCACACATACCTTCCTTTTCACATCAAAGGTAATGCTGAAGAGCAGGGACCCATAGAAGCTCATCTCAAGGATGTAATACCAGTACTGAGACTCCAGCATGGACTAGAGAGAGAGAGAGAGAGAGAGAGAGAGAGAGAGAGAGAGAGAGAGAGAGAGAGAGAGAGAGAGAGAGAGACAGACAGACAGAGAGAGAGACAGACAGACAGAGAGAGAGACAGACAGTGAGAGAATGAATGAAAGAACAAAGGTAAGAAAGAAGAGAAAAATAAAGAAAAGTTGTAGGCACAAATAGGACACAAAGAATCACACACACACACACAGGAAAGAAAGTGTAAACCCAAGATGCATCTCGGTCACAAAAAGCACACTGTAAACCAAAGGGTTGTCCCTGCAGGCGGTAGGCTTTATCTAAAGGCCCCACAATTCTGGAGGAAGCAACTATATATGGCTAAAGCTCTCTCCATTGTGAAGCCCACGACTACCAGCCCCTTCCCCCCCCACCCACCCACCCACCCACCCACCCACCACCAGACCACCACACTCCTGAAAGGAAGAAAGAAAACACACGTCTGATAACGTAGCTCTGGGATCATCTATAATCCTGGAGCCGGTGTGCCACAAGTGACCTCATAGCTCTCCTGATTAGCTTCTCTGGCACAGTGTGAGGACCACACGGGTGCAGCACACACACACACACACACATACACATACACATACAAGAACCCTGCTAAATTTCTAAATAAGGAGCTGTCTGAGCCAACATGAAAACTATTATCAGCGGTTTGTTGGAACGGCGGAGCTTTACGTCAAGCGTTTATCAGTAATGGATGTAGATGCATTACACATAATGCTTGCATGTGTGCATATGTACATGTGGTAATGGTTTCAGGGGCGGGGGGGATAGATCTGACATGGCAGTGAGGTTGAAGCCATTCTTGTGTTTTTACACATAAATGGTGAAAGCACACCAGCTGACACTCACTGACCTGCTTTGGGAATCCTGTCCACACTTGTCGAGTATCATAGAACCATTCTTTCTGTAAAACATTCAAGACAGGAATACAATATTCACTTATGTTTGGTGGTTGGAGTTTCGTTGTTTGTATTTCTCCCTGGACAAACGTTCTCCACAACAAAATGACTCAAGACAGATGCTCTACATAAGCCAAAATAAACATGCTCCCGATGTGTGTGTGTGTGTGTGTGTGTGTGTGTGTGTGTGTGTGTGTGTGTGTGTGTGTGTGTGTGTTTATGTGTCTGTTCGTGCATGTGTTTTTGTGTGTGTTCTGTGTTTCAAGTTTTCTTTAGGCTAGTTACTGCATGGTGCTGAACACAATATGGCTACAGAAATCTCTCAAAGATTTCCACTGTGCTATCCCATATATTTCTATATTGTGTAGGTATACTTACATCATACAGAGCTAACATTCCTCCGAAAAATGTGAATAGATAGAAGACAAACCTCCAACTGTACGACAAAGACACAAATGGCCCATGATTAGTGGATTGGATATTATCAGTTATAACAGTATATGGCAGTTATAATACAGTCATATACTTGTATTACAATAACAGTACAGAGGGAGAGCGATAGATGGATGGAGAGAGAGAGAGCGCAAGAGAGAGAGAGAGGGAGAGAGAGAGGCGGGGGAGAGAGAGAGGAAGAAAAATAAAGAGAGAGAGAAACAGGAAGAGAGAGGAGGAAAGAGCGAGACAGAGACAGAGACAAACTTAGAGAGAGAGAGGGAGAGAGAGAAGGGGGGAGAGAGGAAGTGCGAAAGCGAGAGAGAGAGAGCGAGCGAGCAAGCGAGAGAGAGAGAGACACACACACACAGATAAAGGGGAGAGACAGAGCACTGACCTGGCCTCTCTGAACTTCTTAAGGACTCCGGGTCGGTCCTGATTACGTCGTCTTCTGAACCAGCGCTCAACTTGCCTGCATGACAAGCCACTCTTCTTGGACAGCCCATCGATAGCAGACTGCACAGGTGTGACATTGGACACAAAACATGAACGCTTGTAAACAGATGAACTGATAAGAGATGGAGCTGCTCACAAATGGTGGCATGGTGGCTTAACCTGCCAGTGTGCTAACCAGCTTGTTGTGAGCCAGGTTGGATTTGAGCCTATGTCATTCCCTATCTCTTTTAATCCACTTTCCTGTCTTCACTGTTATGTCCATGAACGTAGAAAATCCCATAGAAATTCAGTGTATATATGAATGTAAAAAATTAATAAATAATACTGCTCAAATTAACAAAAGGTGCAATTTGTTGAAAGTGAAAATTTTGTCCTCATCTCTGTCCCTCTTTCTGCCTCTCATAGAGTATGCTTTTAAATGTTTTAATGATAATTGATTTTTGCTTGTTTTACTCGTATCGTATAATTTGTCTTATTGTGTAAAGTGTATTTGAGTATTTAGAAAAACGCTACGTAAATATGTATCAAATGTATCATGATTATTATTATCAAAATAAAGTGTAAATAGTAGAAAGGTCGATAGTTCTGTGTGCAATGCGTTCCTCCTTATTTCAACAGGGTTTGGCAGAGGGTTTTATCAGCGTTTGTTAAAGGGATGATCTAATCACAATTCCTTCCATCATCGGCATTCAGATGGAGCCCATCCTGACCAAGACAACACCAACCATTCAATCAAATTCAAGTTGACCGGCCAGGTTTGAGAGACTCGCTCGCACTTTAAGAAGCTCCTTGCGGGGCCTTCTTTGTTTACCTGGCCAGGGCCTCTGGAGTGGGAGCGATAGTGAAGTTCAAGGATGGGGTTGTCAGTGACCACCAGATTAACTCGCTCCTTGATCCCAACAGAGGCAGCGAAAGGTGTCGCGATGAACCTGGGGTAACACATTTCCATTAGCAATATACCACACACACGCACACAGACAGACACACATAGACAGACACACACACACACACAAACACACACAGACAAACACATACACACAGACCATCGAAATCAACATGAAAGCTGTAAACGGATATTAGCGTGCCTCAAGAACCACACAGATTAACTTGCAACCAACAGTTATGTGAGAAGAAAAGGCACAGGAATTTCATTATTCAGCCCTGTCCTTGAAATGTTCTCTCTGGTTGAAAGTGGTTTCAGCTGACAAAGAACCTATCTTGATTAGGCTCTGAGCACTATTACATATCAAGGAATCATTGAACCATTCAACCCATTTATTTTCTTTAGCAGTAGAGGCGATGGAATAGTAGAGTCTCACACGAAGGAAGGAAATGGGACTGCATTACTGACCTTTCAAACACGTATCTGACCAGCAGGAAGACCAGAGCATAGGGGATGGTGACGTAGAGATGGGACGCCTTGGCGTACACGCGTCCATCCCTGTCCTCCAGGTCTGCCCATGTCAGGTTCACCGGCAGCCAGATCCGGTCCCACCAGAAGCAGTTGTACAGCGTGTCGAACATCCCTGCTCCACCCTGGGGGACAGCGGTCCCATACACACCTTGGAGAGATGGAGATGGAGATGATGGGTGGAGGAAGGGCAGTATAGCCTCCACTGAGGTTCACGCCCAACCATGTAGTCTGCGTTTAATAAAAGCATGATTTGTTCTCCAAACAATGTGTGTTTTATGGAAGAATCCATAGGCCCCCCTGTAGCATGGGAACTCTCAGGTCCCCGTCCCCACCACACACACACACGCACACTCATATAAACACAGACACACCCAAACACACAAAAATAAGCGATGTTCACACTGAGTAAAGTCGAGTAAGAGTGGTACACCAAACACACATTTTAATTAATGTTATTATGTACAAGTTGCATAAAACTCTATACATTAAAAATTGTATTAGGTTTTGACGAACATGCCCTGAGGGCCCTTCCAGACCTTTTCCAACCCCAGTGAGGACCATGACCAAATAAACTATTTCGGAATGACTGGGAAATATGAATGCAGGAATACATTTCTAGTGAGCTTTGCTTGTTGTCCATTTCCTATGACGTGGCGCTCCTAGAAAGGAGTTACTTTACGTGAGATGTGACCGGGACTATACGCTCTCCCATTAGTCCTGACAAGGTGCTGTATTTCCAAAACAAATACTGATTCAACGGCCCTCCCTATTTCTAAAGAACACCTCCATGCCTAGTGCCATAACCCACATGAAAAGACAAGAGTTACATAGAGAAAGAGCAATCAAGCAAAGAGAGCGAGAGAATGAGAGAAGCAGAAAAATAAAGGGCAACATCGAAAGCACAGAGAAAGAGAAAGGCGAGCAAACAACAGAAAGCAAGTGTGGGACTCCGCGTTGAGCTAGAGGCAGAAAGAGAGTGTGCTATATGTCTTCTGTTTTGAGGTAAAACATATGTGCAGCAACTGTCAACAACCAGAGGGCTTGCTGTCACTTCGGAGACAACCCCTTCCACCCCTATCTGCAGCTATTGTATATTTAGCCAACTTGTCCACAAAACATCCACAGAGAAGAGCATGAAAACAGAGCTATTAGTATTCAATTGAGGGGCCTAGAACCACAGAGGAAGGCAACACGTTGGCTGCCAATGGGTAGAGTTGCCGCACGGGCCCTCAGCTTGAAAACAGGATGGATGTTAATTTTGCACCAAGGTTGGTCTCCCTTGGTGACAATAATGAAACAATGCCATTTTCTGTTGTTCTCGTGCAAACGTTGCTGGAACTCCAGTGGAGCCTTTCCATAGGGAATCCCGTTAGTACCTCGGTAACGGCAGTTCCGTTACTTGGCAGGGAGCATCTGATGTTCAGCAAATATTCCCTGGACATATATGTTCAATCGCTTAAGACAAAACATTAACACACAACCACGCTTGTATTGAATATATTGTGGTTGTATAACAACATGTGTGGGCCTTGTGATACATTGCACATCATGGACTTGGTCAGTCAGGGGCCCCCATGATGCCATGGCTTGTGTCAGCGAATTCAGTGGACGGTTCCCACACACACACACACACACACACACACAAAACCACCTTGTCAAACTACTTTAGAGTGCAACTAGCCAAGTAGAAGCATTAATTGCATGCGTGTATAATAAGCAAAACCAAATATAAAAGAATAAGCAGAAGAAATAGTTGCTGCTACCAAAGACTATGAAACACTTTAATGAAGCAGTACTTTGTGATTGTTTTATATTTTGCTGTGAAAATTGAGAAAAGAGTGAAAGTTGCTCACAGTGATGTGTTTCGGTAACTTAATCTCACAATCAGTCGTTTGTGGACAGAGTTACTGCCCTGCTTTGCACTGATTGACAGTCCTTTGGGGACTTTTCTTTTGTTGGTCAAAAGCCCTCTCTTTTCCCTGGGAATTAATTCAGTCATGTAGAATTAAAACACTCACCCTCTGCTCACTCTATCCAAGAGAATGCCCTATTCTTCCACAGTTGCAAGTCTACCACAGCATAAAAGCTGTACGGCGCTGTACTATTTTATACAGTGGGCCAATATGAAGAGGGTAAAACAATGGCCTTTGCTATAACCTTTGTGTGCAGCAACACCGGACAGCGTTATAAAAATTAAACATGAAATAAAAGAAAAAGTTCAAATCTCAAAAAGAAAATCAACTCCGATTGAAAGGTGTTAATACGGTGGATTCTGGAGGATCTCTAATCAATCTGTTAATGTGTTCCAAGAACAGGGGCTCTGTTCATCCTAATCCAACCATGACAAAACTTCCAGAGCACTTCACCTGCAGGCAGACTTCACCGAGTCAATGTCCCCTCTACGCAACACCCACCTCCGGCTTCAAGTACCCCTTGTTGCCATCACCGCAAGTTGCACCGACAGGTAATAATAACATTTTGAGTTGTTTCACCTAACCCATTCCAAGGTCAGAGAAAAAAGGGGAGACTTACCTATATGGTCACTTCTGTTACACACAGGCGGCTGTTGCTCTCTCTCTCTCTATATATATATATATATTGTTGAGCCTGTATTTGCTCTGGGATATCTGAACCAAATGCCTGAATCCTCTATTCCCCTGAGCAGCAGGCTACTATGAAGGCACTGTCTCTTTGTTTGAGGTGCTTTACGGTTACACCCAGCTAGGGCACAATTACATAGCTGTTTTTTTTCCCTCCCTTCAGGTAGCAAGCGCAGGACTGAGGGGGTGGAGAGCAGAACACAAACACATACACACACATTCCCTGTTTCTCTCGATGGCCTGCAGGGATCCGCTGCCTTGTTTGCATTGTGCTCCTGATAAAATACAAAGAGTGCTACTCTCCCACACTGGGCGCCTAATATAGATCTGCATGTATGTATTGGTGAATGTGATGTGGTTATGGGGTTGCACTTAGCAATACGAACATGTTGACCTTTTTTTACATAATAAACAAAGAATTTAAACAATAAAAGTGCATGGGTGAGGATGGGTGTGTATACTGATAAAGGAGCAAACAAGGCATAGTTCAACATGGTACACCTTTGCAAAGTAAACGAATGGCCACCGTTCCTTGCTTGTACACAATGATTAACTTATGGCTAGTAAGACTAATTGTGATCCTCATCTGATGAACAAACAGGGAGCCAGGGTGGGGCTGACATTGATTATCGTCACATACTTTATAAATATATAAAAATATTGTGGCATTGTTTTGTTTGGGTTGTCATGGTGAGAGATTATATAGAAATTATATAAATATTAAGTTTGAAACACATTTATATAAGATTTGACCTCTGACATTATACATGAAATGACTACATAATGAAGCTCTGTTGAGTTCCTTAACAGGCAGCGTTGAGTAGGTAGTAGTATGCATGTCCTATAATAAATTACAATATAATATAGTCCTATCAATTTAATTCCAATAGTACATGCTATATAATAATTATAATACCTAAAATCATAATAACAAACCATATTCTCCTATTGAAATAAATTCAAAGCCCACTATATAACACACCAAATGTATACTTGTCATGGTTTATTAGTCTAGGTGTTAGGTGCTAGGTGAGAAAGGTGCACATCCTCAGCCTGTGCCAAGAGTTTAAGTAGAGACTTGGGGTTATAGGGAAACAGATTTTTTGCGTTTAGCTTAGCCACAACCCTTCTAAGGTCTGACAGACATAACAAGGATCTGGTCAATGTTCTACCACCAGGTGTGTGAGTCCGTCCTGTTGTTTTTCCAAACTGTGATGCTGCTAGGCTCATATACTGTGTTGGCCTCTCTTGCCCATGGTTACACACTACAGTCTGCACCTGTGCTGTTCGGTCAGGTAGATTGTCGTCGGCTGGTGTAGACATGGCAAGTTTCTCTTGCTCCATGTTCCAGCGACGTGAACCGTCTATCTCAGAGTCAGGAGGCTTCACTCTCACGTTTCCCTCGTCCACATCCTTGTGAGAAGCTTGAGAGACCTCCATTTCTTCTGTACCAGACTCGTCCGAGCTACTGTAGTCAACCAGGCAAAGCCCAGAGCCCAAACCAGTGGACAGTCTGGTTGGCATGTAGGCAGTAGGCCTGGTACATAGCTTGGTCCTGTCAAGATCTGGGCTTGTGTGTGTGGTTCCCTGTGTTTCGACATGCACCGGTACAGATGCAGCATCACCGCGTGAGACGGAAAATGACATCTGTGCTCGAAGACAAGGGTCAGATTCCTCCATTTTCCGACACGCCAGCAAGAATCCCGGGAAGTCCGCCCTGAGATGTTTCAGATAGCGCACTAAGTACTCCAGAAAGCAGGTTTCCGAGGAGATGAGGAAGTCCAGGAGGGTGCTGGGATCAAAGGAGACGCTCTGGAGGAAGAGCAGGAAGTGGCAGTGAGGGTTGAAACCAGAAGAGCAGGACGTCTCCGACAGAGCCTCAGGATTTGAACCAGGACATCGACTGTAGAGGACACACAACAAAATACAGACCGGGATCTCCTTCAATGAGCTTTCTTCATTACATTTTTATTTGAATGGTCTTTGCATTCAATCGACACCTACAGGATTGCTGCACTTTTGAGATGTGAATGTTCTCCCTTCTTAGAAGGAATATGTTGCTCACAGTCATAGTTAAAAATAAATAAAAGTATGGTTAGCAAAAATCACTGATACACACTACAATAAGTTTATCTCAATAAATTAAACACCTTTTTCCTTCATTCTTCTTCTTTCCCACTACCAAATATGAGCAAGATAACACCAAATGTATGGCCAATATATTTGACCAAAGAATGATCTTACTTGCCTAACAAACTATTTGTCTTTCTATGGTCCTCTACAGACCATTTCCTCATTGTTTATATACTGGTTGTCATGGTGCTGCATGATGTTGTAGTTATTTCTTGTTATTCTAGTTCTAGTCATTTTCAGGCGGAAAAGCTGGGGGTAAGCACGACTAGGCGTTATACATAAAAAAAAAAAACATGCATGATTTCATTCATGCTACAAAATTTGTGTTAATTTTCCTGCACCTGTTGTTACGAAGGTAAAGGGCGAGTAACGTTTTGGCCGCCTCCATCATGTCATCATCCTGCTCGGCGAAGACCAGCATGTACCAGCAGCAGAGGTGCGAGGACTCTGTCAACGGGACCCCACGGTCCCGCAGGAATCCAAACAAAACCCCAAGACACGCTTCCACAGTGCAGTCAGCAGCTGCTGAAGAAAATAAATAAGTAACTTTGTGTACTGTAATAGACTGTCCGATGCTGCCCTCTACTGTGCATTTTTTGTAAGGGGGTTGTTAAAGCAGTGTTTTGAAGTGTTCTGTAGAGTTGAGCTTCTAGCTAGTAACAGAGTAGGAATGCAACGTTTAAATACATTTCTCAGTTTACCTTTCCTGCAAGGTTAGGCTATTTCGTTGAATCGGAGGACATTTACCACTAGTTAGCTGTTGTTACCACTTTGTTTAATCATGCAGGATAAACAGAAAAATATGGGCCGGGTGTTCATCATTTAGTTTGTTGACATTCATTGAATGTAAAACAAATAGGCATAGTGAATTCCCACCCTAGCTAGCTGCATAACTCACTCCTCAGCATAACTAATTAGACAACTATGAAGGTGATAATTGTACCTGCTCCTGTCTGAAGTGCCAGCTCCAGTGACTTGAGGACAACCAGACCAACAGCTCTGAGCATCACGTGGTCTGGCTTCCGATTCTGACCGTCTCCCTGGCCGGGACCAAGGCCGGATCCTCCAAACGAGACTGCCGCCGTCTCCACGGGAACGAACTGCAACCAATCGGCAGAAACCGCTCGCAACACGGTATCCGCCAGCGTCTCCATATCAGCCCAGAAGTGCTCGTCTCTGGGTGCCGTGGCCAAGATCTCCCTGAGGCCTAAGTCCTCTCCTGCTTTCTGAAGCAGAGTCCTTTTCATGAGCAGCAACACCTGCCTCTTCAGGTAGTAGTCGCAGGAGGAAGAAGCAGCTGTTTTAATGAGGGCTCGTGCTCTTGTGTACGCCAGTCTCTGGCTTAGTGGGCAGACGCCTGTGTTGCACATCAACCTGGAAGCACAGAGGATCTCCAACAGGTCTAGGAGGGAGGAAAAGGTCACTCCCCAGCTGCGGGTGTTGTTGGGTAAATACACCACAGATGGTCCGTCATCGACTTTCTCTCCAGGGAGGAAGTTAGAGACTAGAATAGTCAGGTGGGGATCGAAGGCAATAAGAAGCTTTTGGAGAAACTCTGGTGGTGAAAGAGTAAAGCTAAATTAATCATAAAACCACTGATAAGAACATTAAAAGTGTATAGCAGAAACTAAGCAACTGGAGGCATGCACTCCACACTTACCCGTTTTGTTTTTTTGTGAGTCTTTAAGAAGTATTTTAAAGACACTGATGAAAGACCACATGCATGGATCCAGTTCTTTGCAAGTGGGGCCATTCTGAAATGCCTGCACACATGTCTGTTGCCAGATTTGGTTGATTTCCCCCTATAAAATGTAAAATTATGTCAGCACAGAGTAGACTCTCGCAAACCACTGTATTTTACCAAGAATGTCTCTAAAACACGCTCAACTGGATCAGGGGAGAGCCTAGAAAATAAACGAATATAACCAATAGCAATAACCAATACAATATAGTACGATATTATTATGTCAATATCAATGTAATCCCCTGTCATATCATGCGCAAACTACCTCAACCCTTACAGAATTATGGAGCTGGTAGGAAATGTATGTTGATACACATTTGGCAGCCAAATGGGATATCATCTGGTCGTCGGTATGGAATCGATTTACCTGTCATAGGGTAAGCATATTGATTTCAATGCATCCAGCTGTTTATTTATTATTAATTAAGAGTCAGTAAGTTTTGAATACTCACAAGTCTGGACATGACATGTGCCTCTTGAAACACTTGGTAGATTTGCGAGAGGTAGATAGTAGTTTCTGGCCGCATGCTTTGAGACATGAGATCGCCATGTATCTTGTTGACCAGCGTCAGAGTGATACAAGTCAGCTCGGTCATATTCATATGGGAACATTTCGCAGTATTACTCCATGCACACAACAAGCAAGAATCGTCTTGAAAAGTAACATTTCGACATAGTACTGCAAATATATTGGTTACTAAATCACTGGCGATTTGGTTCGGAGGTGATCCGTTGAGAAGACATCTGTATGCATCAGTAATAGAGTCAACACAATCCTTTATACCGTCCATGATGGCACATTTACAGAGCTCCAATAGTGCCGTAGATACAAGCAACACAAAGTTTTACGGACAAACCACGCAACGATGACTGCAGGGGTTGTGTGAAAAGTAGAATCGCTCCATTCTCGTTAACAACGTGGGCGATGAATAAAAACAAACTCTGCGCTTCTCTTCCGTGTGACGATCAACCACGTGATAAACACGTAGGCAATTCTACAAAATATTATTATTATTATTATTTATTTGGTTTCATCTTCGTAGATAATGTGTTAACCTTTCCGGAAGTATTTTCGTTTATGTTCATTATATATCTGTATATGTAATTTTTATACAGCATAGTTAACAGTATAGTGCTTTTCATTCTGTAAAATTGGTCGATGAGGTCAATGGCGGTGTCTATGTGTATATGTCTATGTTTGACGGACATTGACTGCAGCCGGATGTTTGTGTGTCAACGCTCTTTTCTGGACACTGATTGGCTGAAACACACCTCTAGTCTCTTCTGGACGCTGATTGGTTGAAACACACAGAGCCCATGGTTGGCTTTTTTTTGTTGCCGTCTGTCAAGTAAGTCTTTGTTTTACATTACCTGTAAAGCGCTGACATTTTCTATGAAATATAACTCACTGCTTAACATATGATTAATACATCCCATCGTGGTCTTTTGTACAAACTCATGCACATGCAACTCTTTTAATGCATAGTTGCAGCTAGCTAGTTCCTGTTAAAGTTAGCCTGGTAGCTAACAGCGTAGGGGTGCTGTAGCTAGTGTTGCTACCCTGGCTCATACCTTACTCTCTATATGACGTGTTGTATCATCTTACTCCTATTCCCTACGTGGTGCGGGATGGCCGTACCCCGTGTCTATGCTGGGGTTGTAGCTGTGAGGAGCCAACACTACCTTTTTATTTCTGTTGTATTACCTGGTGTTAGCTGGCGCTCCTAGCTGGATGGTTAACGATACTCTATTGTTTGTGGTTTATCTCCAGCTGCCTGCTCTAATGTGTTATTTTTCCAGACTGCATTATATGATTAGAGTGTCCCAGTCATAATTCAAAAGTCTACGGTATACTGGATAACTCTTGCAAAGGTTTTTAATGCGCCTGTGTCAACTCTTGCTGCTACTAAATGTTCCCTATCCTTGTAATGTTGGCCAGCTAAGTGTATACATTATTATAGTATTCACTGTCACTATGATTCTATAAGTTGTCACTCGATGAATACAATTAATTGTTAACTGCTTATTAGATGAAAATGGGCTGTTTCACTGACCAACTTTATTTAACAGAATTTGCCTGTGATACGTTACATATACATCAAGTATGTTATCACTGTGAGCCAGAATGTGTGAGCTAGCGATATATTGGTAAACACAAACTTGTTTCATGAACCAGTTATCATGTTTGTCTTTTTACACCAGTAATAAACCAGACAAGCAAGCAACTACTTTGGCCCACTGACAGACTGTTTTATCCCAGATTTTGGCTGATGGCTATGCTACGAAAAGGCATACATACTCTCAATGCTAAAAACCTGCAATTTAATCGATTTGATTAAGGTATGTTCAAGCCATAACAACAACGACTACCAATCCCTTTTATCGAGCGTGGCATCTTCTCTTCTCCTCTCCAAACCAGATGTCCAGTGCAGCCGAACATTCCCTTAACGAAATGTGACAGGATGCTAAACCATCAATGCATAAGGAACCCGGAGCTGCATGAGGAGCTGCAGATCCAGGCTGCGGTGGCGGCGGGGGATGTGTGCACCGTCCGCAGGATGCTGGAGCAAGGCTACTCCCCTAAAGTACGGGACGCCAACGGCTGGACATTGCTCCATTTTTCTGCCGCCAAGGGAAAGGAGAGATGTGTGCGGGTCTTCCTTGAGCATGGAGGTGAGAAGGGTTTTTTCTTTGGTGGATGACAATATTTTGTCCTCAGGTATATCTTATAATACACTGTTGGGGTTTGGATATTGAAGTACTGACATAACCTTGGCTTTAGGAAGCAGTTCAACTTTCCAAAAGTTTGTCCAAACTGGTCAGAAGTGGACTGTGAAATAAATAATTTTGTGCCTTGAAAACAAATTGTTCTTTTGAAAACCTCCTTGCTGTTTATATGTGTCTCATTTTCCTGCAGTCTGGTCATAATGTACAGCAAGTATTCTGCAGTTCATGTACTGTTCACTATTTGCACTGATAAGGACCACTTCATCTTTATGCAAGTGGGTGGATCGATATTGAGTTCTATAACACCAGAAAACTCATTTCCCCATGGGGAAGTTCCTACCCTCATCATCAGGGCATTCCAGGTTCATGTAAGAATCCTTTGAACCCTTGTTGTCCTGATTCTGTGATTCCTCAAAACTGTAGACATCAGGCAGACCATTTCAATTTAAAATGTTTTCCTGTTTTGAGTAGGGTTTAAGAATATGTTGTAAAGTTACTGTTTAACATTCAATTTTAATGGGTTATACAAATTATTTGATTTAAGTGGCTGGAAGGACCCGCGTATCAATGACATCGTTTCATACACTAGAGGGCATTATTTCTCCGGAGGGAACCTTTTACACTTGTTTCCACTGAAAGCCAGAATTGAGTCAATTACCACTTGAATACAATGCAACTAATATTCTGTTTAATATATAACATATTCGGTTTGTAGTTATCGAAAAATACATGTATTTGGTTTGGTCTGTACATTTTACTCTATGTTGGAGTATTAAACAATCAGCCATTCAATTAGAATAATGGTAGTTATAGTCCTACTGTTTGCCATGGCTCTAAGCAGTTTCTGATGACAATGTTTCTCTTCTTCTCACAAGAATTATCCATCTTCCTAAAAGCAGATGGATGCTTATTCTTTGTCCTATAGTTGTCCCAACATGCACATTTAAAACAAGACACAGAAGACAACTCTTTGACTTCTTCTGCTATCTGCTGAGGGCTCGACAGCCAATACTTGCAGCACAAAAATACACTGATACTCCACATAGTGCCAAGTCTTCAAGGCTAATTGACTGATTACATATTTAAGTTAGAATGTCCTGTCATGATGCACTTAATTCAATTGCACTTCAGCTTATATAGTCTGGTAACTGGTATGTCATAGTTTTGTTGTTCTTGACCAATTTTTAACTGAGATATCCCCAGTGCAAAAATACAATATCTAATTTTATAAACATCAGAAATGAATGCAAGGTGCTAGAGCTTACATTTGTTTTTTGTCCTTGGTGTTTCCAAATGGTTATGTCAACACGGATATGAGAGTGGCCCAAGGCTAATAGTATGATATATAAGTTAAATTATTCATGGCTTGATACGTTGCATTATTTAACACTTAAAGTTCACTTTTGCGACTAACACGTCCAACAACTCTTTAAACACCCCCCCCCCCCCCCCCCCCCTTGTCCCGCCACAGCCGACCCCACGGTGAAGGACTTCATCGGCGGCTTCACGGCGCTGCACTACGCCGCCATGCACGGCAGGGCGCGCATCGCCCGCCTCATGCTGGAGTCGGAGTTCCGCAGCGACATCATCAACGCCAAGAGCAACGACGGCTGGACCCCGCTGCACGTGGCCGCCCACTACGGCCGGGACTCGTTCGTGCGCCTCCTCCTGGAGTTCCGGGCGGAGGTGGACCCCCTGAGCGACAAGGGCACCACGCCGCTGCAGCTGGCCATCATCCGCGAGCGCTCCAGCTGCGTGCGCATCCTGCTGGATCACAGCGCCAACATCGACATTCAGAACGGCTTCCTGCTGCGCTACGCCGTCATCAAAGGCAACCACTCGTACTGCCGCATGTTCCTGCAGCGCGGGGCGGACACCAACCTGGGCCGGCTGGAGGACGGACAGACGCCGCTGCACCTGTCGGCCCTGCGGGACGACGTGCAGTGTGCCCAGATGCTGCACGCGTACGGCGCCGACACCAACACTCGCAACTACGAGGGTCAGACGCCGGTGGCCGTGTCCGTCAGCATGTCGGGGATCAGTCGGCCGTGTCTGAACTTCTTACAAGAGGTCACAAGTAGGTGGACCATTCCCTTGGTAGTGATTTGCAATGAGCTGTGCAAGTGTAGTGGCGCTGCATACACGTCAACATTGCGCAGTTAGTTAGACCCCATTTGATCCTAATCGCTATTATGGTTCAACGATAAGGCTGGCATAATTCTTCATAATTCATGTTTTTGCTCTTTTTTTTACATCCCCAATGTTTTACGTCAACATACAGTTTTTACACCGATTCTAACTGCCCTATGTTGACATAAACCATGAAAACAGATTTTGTTCATGTTTGTTTTATTGTGTGCTTTTACCAATTAAAAAGAATGCTGCTTTTATTTATTAAGTTAATTAAGCTTATAGCTTCAAGCTTTAGGATATGGGTGGTGATGGTTTATTTGCACATAAGGTATACAGATGATGCATAACTAGAAACTAATATTTTCAGATCATTTCATTGGGGATGTAAAAAAAAAAAGCAAAAGCATGAATTATGAAAGAATAATTTTGCCTTACCTTATCTTTAAACCATAAAAGCGTTTAGGATCAAATGGGGTCTGGTTTATAGGCAAGTGGTCCATGTGTAGGTCCAAGTCACAGAGAGTGATAGACAATTTTCTTGTAAGTTGAGAAGAGGAGAAATCTCAGACATGTACAGACAGAAAGCAGGCACACTGCCAACTGGAGGTTATAATGACCAGTGTTCATTCACAGAACAATCCCTGGTTGAAGGTGGGGAAGCGGAGACCACATTACCTGCAGCACGAATGATTTAGACACGAACAATGCCCACATTCCACTGCTGCCCCCCAAACTTTGATATCAAAGATATCAAAGGGCTGCAGAGCGTTTGAGACAATGCCCTTCACAGGGACTCTGAACGTCGGGGCAGATCACATAACTGCCGGCTTATTGATTACAGCAGCACCTCGGTGGATTAACTCATCCTCCCTCAACCATGGAAACCTGTCCCACACAGGGATGAGTGGCAGCCCCACTCTTTTGAAGGCTAACACAGACGTATCGCTGTCGCAGCCCTTAGCTTTTTCTCACGTCAGAGACAGCAGCCTGAATGGCACAGCTGCATCTGGTTGAGCTGCACTCCCTTGACAAAGTGGCCTATTTTCATATAGCACAGCCATGTTGCCCATATACATTTAAGACGTTATTTTCAAGAAGCGTAGGAAAATGTTTAAAGCAAAACAATAGTTAAGCTGTATATAGCCCGCCCAATAGTCATAGCCCAAGTGTATTTGTATATTCTCAAAGGGCTTCACAGAAACCACCTCCCACCCCTTCAAAGGAGGAAGGAAAAATATGTGGGGGGGGGGGGGGGGGGGGGGGGAACACATAAGAAGATCCCCTTGTTCTAGGAAGGCTAGGACTGCTAAAGCCAAACAAATAAAAGTATAATGACTAAGAAGATAATAATAACGAACTATATGTCCAGCTAAAATAATGACAAATAAATATTGAATAATAAAAGTGAATCTGTAAATAATCACAGCGAAGCAGAAAGTGTAAATTGAAAGAAACCGGGGCAATACTGCTGTAGTTCATGGTGTTCCAGCCGATTTGGTTTGTTTATATATTTTGCGGGCTAGTCAGTAAAAGGATGGCTAGCAGTCAATACATTTAACACAAAAGTTTACAGTTGCCAATCAGTGCAGCCATTTTCACCATCAAGGTAAATTACATTTCCATATTCCTTTGTTCAAATGTTCATTTGTTCATCAAACTGCATGTTTAATTGACCTTGATCGTCCTATACATGCCTGAGATTGTCAGTCTTAGATCATGTTGATGTCTAAAATGAACACCTGCCACCAGCTAATGGCGGATATATTTTACCATTTGGCAGGTACAAAAATTAAGGGTTACAAATTAAAACAATTGGATTGGCCCGTAGATTTTTCCACATGGCAGGTAAAAAGACAAATTAAAAAAAGTTAATTTTGGACTGTGGCAGCGTACCATCATCTGTCTGTTTTTAGAGAGCGATTCCCACCCTGATCCCACCCCTAGGTGGTTAACGTCGGTGCTGGCTCAAAGCAGTTTGATGCAACAGTAGACTTCAGTGACGGTAGCCTGTCTCACAGCCCCAGGCAAAACCTTTTGTTGTGGTTCATGTCCAAGCTGCGTCTCATTGTGGGTGTTTTGATGATGAAACACCTGCAATAATCACTTCCTGGAAACAATGGCATTTCTTTTTTATTTGCGTTGTGATTAAAGGACAGTCATTTTGCGTCATCATTACCCATGACGGCATGGAATAACCATTTTTCTTCTCTGCTTACGTTTCAGGACAACCTCGGACTTTACAAGATTTGTGTCGTGTAAAAATACGTCATTGTATTGGGCTTCAAAGCTTGAAGTTCCTGGATGAGCTACCCATTGCCAAGGTCATGAAAGACTACCTGAAACACAAGTTTGACAATGTGTAACCCCGCCACCAACAGCCAAGGGGAGTCCATCTGTGGACTCTCTCTGTTCTCATCAAGACTATGCAATCACTAGGCTCCTCTCTACAAGGCGTAGGGGCACATTGTTCGTACATCCCTCAACCTTTATTTTAACAACGTAACATGGAGAGTGCACATTCTGTGCTTCTGTTCTCTACATTGACTTGTTTATTTATATAGATTTATTTAGAGAATGTGCCGAATAGCAGAGATCCATCTCATCTCAGCCCCTCGATTATTTCAGCTGATTGAAATAATGCAGTAGTTTATTAGACACTTAAATTTCCTAACAATGATGCAGATGATTGTTGCCTCAATGATTTTGCTACTGGGACAGATTGCCATTTTTTCTTTCTCTTACTTCATCAATTTATTTGATTTGATGAGTGATTGTTAAATAGGATTGCTCACCAATATGTTTGCTAAGGGAATTGAAAGGTGAGTGAGAGGTTATTCTATTAAAAATGTGTTTCTTTTCCTTGAACAGAACATAAAGCATTAATAGCTTATGGTGTCAAGTAGCCAAGTTACAGGACTTGTTGCTTGGACTTGCTTCACATCTAGCACACATAAGAAGGATTGGTCATGCCAGAGCATCAGGAAAAAGCTTTCTCAGTATCATGCAGGAATATGTGGTCAAAAGTCATGAGCCAAGAAGTAAAGATTTAAGAAAAGATAGGCATGCAATTGCCTTCAAACACTGCCATTTGAACAACTGTTGTGATGAGTGTGATGCGTTATTTCATCGTGTTTCATCTTAAGTTATTTTGTTTCAGATGTACTCACTATGCTTTAGGTTTTTTCTGGAAAAAATGTATTAATGTTTACACAATCACCAGAAGCTAAATGTAAATATGTTACAATGTACAGCAGATATTTTTGTAGATTTATTTAAGCAAAAATCTTCTGTACGTATTCCTGTCTTTTGAATATGTTGGAAAGTATTGTACTATGTTTTGTGTGATTCATATAAATATTTTGTTATGTTCAAGTAAAATAATTTGTTCCCTTTTGTGAGAATGACTTCAGTGGGATGGTTGAGCGGGTGGATTTATTTTCTGAACAAAAATGTCTCTGAAAATCATACTGTGAATTTGTTAAGACATCCTTAAAATTGGAAAGTGTAGGATATCAGGTTCAGCTACCATCACTATAATTCTGTATCAGTGAGTGACGTTATTTAATACGGCCATATTTGTCGGTTAGAAAAAATTATGATGAAGCTCTTATAAAACACAAATAGGATTGCTGGGTGATATTTTTTCATGACCATAGTTTCACCACGCTTTACATTCTTTTGGATATGTAACAAGAGTTTTTATGCCACATTTTGTATTCCAGACTATTTCTTACCGAGAGCTGTGAATGACAGTCGTGAGTGAGTTTGGTGTGACCTACATCGTCTGCCTTCTTTATGACTGGTTGCTCAACCTACGCGAGTATTCCCAGTCAGGAAACAGTTCTTACTTGTCTTACGTAGCTCTTCAGCGGCTGTGAGTCTTCCACCCCAACTACTGAATGTATATAATATGCAGGTTTTAAACTAAAACTCAAGATGTGTCAATAAATCTAAAAGGACTTGATTTGATTGTTTTTATTGGTTTCTGTGAATGAGTCAAATGAGGGGGTCATAAATGAGTTCCTCAAACTTAGGAAAGCTTTTACCTGCATTATCCAACTTTCTATTTAAAGCCATCATTTTTATTCAAATTTATTTGAAATTAAGTTGGTGATTGGGTATGCGTTGGGTAAATCTAACTTTGAATACATGGTGCAGTGTTCTGGGAAAAAACGGCATCTTATATTTTATATATGGAATTTGTTTGTCTTTCATTTGAATATTATCTTTCAATCATTTTTGTTTATGTAGTATAACTTCTTTATATCCATCCAGCCACTCCAGTTGGCACAATGCTAGTGTTGAGCAGATATGTGAAAAGGTGTTTGGATATATTTGCATGCTCACACTTGCATTGGAAGGGCTGGGGGGCGAAACACACTTTAATCCTCCCATATTTGGTTGTCGTAATGAAAAAAACTAAACGAATTGGCATTGTCTCTTGAGCTGTGTCACTTTACCACATTTCCCCCCATTTGCCTCTTATTTTATTTCCTCTAGCTCTTTTTTCCAGAGAATGCTCCCAAGACTGGGTTTCTGCTTTCCAATCCATTTGTCCTCTTTAGGGAACAGTCAGACAAGCTGGACTAAGCTGAAGTGACCTAATAGCAGGGAGTGATATATTTATGTCTAACTTTACCCAACATGGGGTGCTATCATTGAACGGGTCACTGGTAGGATTACATGATAAGACAATGGCTTCCCTCTGTTGCCGGGCGAGTCTTCAGACAGCGGGAACAATACCAGTGAGGGGGACCCGGTGTTGTGTAAAGAAAAACCTAGCTCTCCCTCTCAGCCTTGTACCTGATGAGGTGGGTACAAATACTCAAATGCTCACCAGGGATCATCTACATAGAGCTAAAACTGGATATCATTTTGGCTTTATTGCCAGTAACTTGTTTGTGTTGTATAGTTATCCATTCTTTGAAGCCCAGGGAAGAGATTTTCTCTTTTTGGCATAATAGTTTTAGGCCTGAAGATCTGTAATGCACATGAAAGGAAACAAGCCAATGCTGATTACCTGACATGTTTTCACATAAAAATCCAGCTTTTGCTGTAATTATCATATCATCATGCGCATTGCCTTTTTCCCCTCCTAATCCTTTCTGAACTCTTGAATTAATGTCGCTGGAGATTGCTTTTCTTTGGCTGTGGGCGTTCATTTTGGCAATCAAACTAACACGATTTTGAGATTTAGGAGAAACACAATATGGAATCCACAAGAGGCCTTTTACAGGATGTGGACAGCAGCCAAACCAAGGGAATGGGAACGCAAGTCACTTGGCTTATTGGATCCTGTAAGTGACACCTGTCTGCCAAGGTTCCAGCTGGAGAAGACAATGTCAATACAAACAGGAACGCAGCATGTATCCTGTCTTCTTTCAAAACATTTAAAACAAATACTCTGGTTGGTTTTAAGAAATGCCCTTAAAACCACTAAGCCACATTCATTTTTTTTCATCTATTTAGACCTTATGAATGCATTAAAATGTTCCAGTCCCACCGGCAGAATTGTTGTGAGATGAATGAAGATAAAAACACAAATGATTTCCATTAAATGGGATGGCATTGCAGGAGCAGCAATTTAAATGCAAAAAAAAAAAAGACTAAAGCGGCTACTTTTTCATCTATTTAGAACTACATTATGAATGCAATTTTTCTTTCCAATTTCACAGGCGTTCAAAATTGTTGTGAGATGAATGAAGGAAAAAATAAAACGAAACAGGATGGCATTCCAGAAGCTACAATTGGCCGAGTTCCATGGGACCTTCTCAAGGGAGTCTTTATGTTATCGCTCGATCCGGCAGATGAGCCAGCATCAAGGGTCAGCGGTGTGAGACTGGAAACAAAGGCCCTCTTTCTGACAGGCCCTCCACTCCCTTGTTGCCAGCACCAGCTGTTTGCTGCACCATTTTATCAGGACTTAATTTTGTGGTGAACCACCCCCCCCCCCCCACCTTGCTGCCAGATGCAAGATCCACTGAGACGGAACTAAAAGGGCCATTATTGGAATAACCTAACACAGGCATGCCAATGCCCACATTCCCTATTTTGAGCACTGCATGGCGTCACAACATCTCTGTTCAACTGTAGTATCTGTCCTGGTATGTCCATGTATACCTGATAAGGTAAATAACAACTGTGCCACTCTGTTAACGGTAGTAAGACCCATGGCAGTGCCACCAGACAAGTACATTCAATGGCACTGCATGGGTCCATGAAATTAATTTGTGATAACAATCTGCCACATATCAAGGCGAGTTTCACGGGCTTAGTTGAATTCCCGAATTCAACTAAACCCTAAATACCACATTGTATTTGGTGACAGTGGAGTATGGGACCTCATGCTGCTTACTGTGCTCTTTGGGGTTTGAGGAGATGCACCCCTAATTCCTCTCTATATGGGCTCCTCTTTGGCCCTGTGGGAGGTGACTACTGTATGCCAACCTGAGACGAGCCCTGATATGGAAAGTTTTGTAAATGTATGGGTCAAAAGATAGGAAAGGACTTATTGGCTTCATTGTGAAAAACACAAACATTCCATTTTATTCGACGTATGTATGGCGTATTGTCATTTTGAAATGATTTTAGACCCATTTCAATATGAAAAGGTACAACGTATAACATCTGATGAAGACATTCACACAGTGTGTTGTGTTGTCTTGCCAGTCAATAATGTACAATGCTCTCTCTAAGTCTATTTTGATCTTTCCAACCCCGCTTTTGTTATTTTACTTCCTGTAAACATACTTGATATATCATGTATTTTCTCATAAACATGTCAATCCGTGACTTGATTGTATTTTGTTGATTACAGAGACTAAAGAGTCAGCAGCTGCAATGGAAGATCAGACGTTGGCTTCATTTACCCCCATGATTAAACACACAGTCTGCCTGCCATATGCCATTGGGGACAGAGATGCTTGGTTGGTTGGGGCCCTCACCTCCAGTACAACAACAGTCTAACCAATAAAGAGCTTTTCCATCAGACTTTTTGTTGACGCTACTCTACCATATTGAGAGGACTCAAGAGAGTTGTAGTACTGCAAGCTCCTAAATCAATGTAAATATACCCGGAACTTTTGCCACGTGTCGCATGAGAAAAGCTGAGGCAGTTTCAAACATGACAATGTCTCCCCATAATGACAACTCATTTCACAATGAATAATAAAAAATAAAAGAAATCAACAAACCATTACTAACATGCCAATGGTCCTATGATTCCAAAATGGAGGCAGTCATGCGATGTGACGTCGCGATGTACAAGCTTTATTGGCTTGTGAAATGACAGCCATGCTCCAGTCACAGAATACTGAGAATAATACATAAATGCATTGCAAAATAATAATTTGCATTGCATACGATTGCAGAAATCGCAGAGTAGACTGCTGATGTAGAGGGTGTTCTCCCTGTTTGTTCAACGCTTGCACATTTCATCGAGGTGCGGTGAACAATCGTCGATGGAGTCATGGCTTGATTGGTGGTTTTTAATGAGTTTATTGAAGGCAGCTTTACCGGAGCTCGACTGTCTAGGAATGTCAAATAAACCATTGGTGTGCAGCAGTGTCATGGAGCATGGTTGCATTCTCAAATTCCAAAATGCACGTTTTAATTTTGTTTGAACTTTGTTTTGAAACCTTATTTTAGCTTCATTTGTTTTAGATGGATGAAATGAATACATTATGAAATCATATAATTAAGATTAATTCCCTAAATAATCGTAACCACCATTTTAAATAATCACAAAATGATCTGTCGGATGTTTGGTTGTAAATGTTAGTGCCATAGGCAGCCTGTGAGTATAGGACTTTACTGCCAAATAAAATGATCTCAATATTGTATTTGTATTTGAGTTGTGATTTATCCTGTCATCAGTCCAAGGGACAAGGCTGTGTGTGATACACACAAGGATACGCAGAGCTGTGTATCATGAGCCTACTGTATTGCATTGTGGTGTCATGTTTGGATGGCATGATCAAATGTAAATATTGTGTATTAAAAAAGAAAAGACCAAGAATTTTACCCTGGGGAGCCCAAAATTAGAAAGTGTAGTAAGGACAGGAAATAGTTGAGGACCACAGCCAGAAACCTCAATTTCTGATCAGCAGTACAACACAATATATTGCTACAGCTATGTGTACCATTTCTATTTATTTATCTGTTAGTTTATGCTTTAATTTTTCTTTTTATAAAGTTGTGTAAACAGCACTTCAGAACTCAGTCAATGTTGTGTGGGCGGTTTCTAATGAAAGAAAACTGCTATAGAACCTTTCTAAAAAGAGACCAAAACAACAATTGGCCAACAGACCTTTATGCATCAACAGAGGACACTCTATACTGTGGCAACATAGGGGTTGCCTAACCCCTCTCTCCCAGGCTCACCAACTAATGGCTCTCATCTACGGCATGCTCTCAAAAAAGGAAGCAAACAGGGCAACAGCGTATAGTAGTTTCAAGTCACACCATTCTCATCATTGTCTCTGTTCGCTCTTTACATGGAGTGCCTTCTTTGGTCCACTCACTTCACTTTCTCCCCAGCCAGAAATAAAATCTAAAAGCCTAGAATCAACTGTGATTGCCCATCTGAATGGGACAACCTGCATCTCCTTTAGCTTGTTACCATATTTAAAAGCAAGGAGGGCTTTCATTCAGGAATCCCCTGACCTTTCTTGTTCTTTTTGGGCATTCCTTGGTACCCCTCCGCTCCCCACCCGGTGCATTGAAATGAGTTTGTTTTTGGCTGCAGTGAGTACTGTTTTGTCTGGGTGGAGAGGGCCCACCACATATCCAATAACATTACAATTTGACTGTCTCTAATAAAAGACTTGGAGTGACCCCCGGAGGTTGACACGTAACAGGGGGAAACAGGCTCCGGTGGGGGTGGGGGGGGGGGGGGGGGGGGGGGGGGGTGGGGGGGGGGGGGGGGGGGGGTGACAGACGCAAGCACAGTCCTGTCTGTGCAGTGAAGCAGTGAAGAAGACATGGCAAACAAGCTAGGCAAATAGTAGAAGAGAGGAAGAGAGTGAGAGAGGATGGGCGAGAGAGATAAAGACATTGATAGAGAGAAGGAGAGAGTGAGGGAGAAAGAGAGAGTAAGAGTGCCAATGAGGAGAAATAAACTGGATATGTGGTAAGGAAGTAATCAGACAGGCATGAGAAGAGCGAGGGAGATAGGGAAACAGAGAGATAGAGAGAGGTGGAAAGAGAGACGGATGGAGAGAGAGACGGATAGATTAGGTGAACGATACACATGAAAATAAGCACACGAGAGAAAGATAGTTATCTGTCGAACAGTGGTCTGTGAGTGTAATGCCACTGAGTTTTGCCCTACAGTGTGTCCTGTGGTAGGACACACTCATTTGAGCTGACCGCTATATTGCTGAACAGTGGAGGAGAAGCGAGCAGCCAGCCTGGATGGTGTGGGCGACTGAGATAGCATTGCGGGCCGGGCCTTTTCCCCCCACTACGCACAATAGAGTGTATTGATTCGACGGGTACCCAAAACAGTTCCACCCGAGCCGCGGAGTTCTGCTCGCCTCAGAGCTTCACAGTGGAAGACGAGAGCGGCCGATATGTCCTCTGTGGCTGCCATTAAAGCATTGCGTTTCTCAGCCCGAACAGACGCCTAAGTGTGAGCATGCGCATGCACGTGCGTGTGTGTGTGTGTGTCCGTGTGTGTGTTTGTGTGTGTGTGTGTGTGTGTGTGTGTGTGTGTGTGTGGGCCAGTAGTTTATGCAATTTCTTTTCCAGTGAAGCCAAAATCGACAGCAAGTACAACATGCAAGTGATGGTGAGGATTATGCAGGGATAGCTTTATATCATAACATTTTAAATTCTGTTTTGTGACACAGATGTATGCTTGCTACCCCCCCCCCCCCCCCCCCCCCCCTGGAAAAAAAAAGTTGCATTATGACACATTATATTTTTCAGATAGCAATGTTTCTAATTCCTCAATATTTCCATTTTGAATTATGTAACAGGATATTTTCCTACTTATCTAGTCCTATGCCGCGTCATGGACCTTCCACTGATCTGGTTTGGTGGTTTGGTTAATTGATTTGATAACATTTACATACAGTCTTTCACAATGTTAACACTTAGTGTTAGTGTAGTATTTTTTGTCTATACATTTTTTTTTATGAATAATATGTTGGCTGTTTGTTAGAATTGTAAGAATTTCCATGTACTGGTAGATCCCTTAATAGAGCTACTGGTAGTAGCTCTATAAAGGGACTTTTGAACCAAAGATAACAATAACATATCATCTCATCATTTCATTTCATTATGGGGTTATAATCTTACCCAGATGACCAGCACATCCTCATCATTTTACTACCATCAACACACACACACACACACACACACACACACACACACACACACACACACACACACACACACACACACACTAAACAGACATACCTAGACACATGCACTTGCCCGTGCAGACACATACACACATCCCTAGACACACACACACACACACACACACACACACACACACACACACAGACACACACACACACACAGTGTAAGCATCTAGGGCCATAGAGGGGAGATGTAAACATGGTTCAGTCATTCAATACATCACATTAGAGCAGTGCCTCTGACAATGAGGTCTGCTTGCACACACAATAGCGCTAACTCTTCACTGGTCCTGAGAGAGATGACCTGGGGTATACGTGTACCCCGGGATACACAATCTCTCAGACTGCCTTTCAGCCAAACAGCTCACCTCTGTAGCCTCAGCTGGGCCGGCCACACTTAGCCAAGAGATAGATGGCATATTAAGAGGAAAGTGATACACATTCAGGCCAGTTGATTCCGAAAATGCATAAAAAAGAAAGAAAATAATAGGTGTTTTGTTCTATGTGTCTGCATTTAACCTTTTTGTCAGAATACATAAATAATAAATAAATACATAACAATTAAATAATGTTGCTCGTGAATTTATTTTGGACTACATTAGTTTCATTTTTATTCAGTTTGGTTACTTTATTGTACTATGCTTCAGTTGTTAACAGCCTAACTTGTAAGTGGCTTTAGATGAAGGTGATAAAGGCTGGTGTCGGTTGTTAAATGACTAAATGTGAAGGTTAAAAAATGCTATTTTGTATTAATGTATTATTTCATGTGTGAAAGGCAATGGGGATCGTAAGGGAGTAAGGGAATTGGGTCTTCAAAGTTCTCAAGTTGTGTTTTCCTCACAGCTATTTGCTTTCTCAATAATAATAATAATAATATTATTAATAATAATAATAATAATAATAATGACAACAATAATAATAAGACATTATATTCTGTTATTCTTTCATTATTTTCAGCAGTTTTCCCAAACCAGGATAAGCTGGAGAAGGCCTACGTTTCCCTCCTTATCGTCTCCCCGCCTACAGCCAGTTGGAAACTGCCCCGATTGTGACAATGTCATCGGGTACGAAAGACAATCTACAGCAAATTGGAAATATGTGATGAGAGATATCCATACCTGTGCTGCCCTTTTTCTCTTCAAGCACCGCTTGTCAGTGCACTTTTGAAATTTGCTCTGCTCACGGACACAAAGTCCTCCGTTTCACGGCCTCAACTGGCTGGGTAAGTGGCTGCCGGGATGTGGAACTGTGAGAAATGCTCCAAGGGCCGGCATCGTCCCTGACATCAAAACTCAGGGGGCTCACTTTCATTGTCCCTGGGGAGGTGAGGATGAGAGAGACCTGTCAGAGTGGCTTGCATGGCCCGGCACAAACCAGTCCAGATTAAGAAACCCTTTCAGCCATACATACAGTACCTCTTCCCTGGGTAAGGCGCCGCACAGGGCACACAGACATGAGGGTTATTATTAGTAGTAGTAAACAATACATTCATAATTTGATTGAATTGTTCAAATAAAAATAAACAAGGGGTAGCTTTTGCCTAATTGGTTGGATTTTCTTTTCTTTTTTTAACAGTGTCTGTGAACAGTGCAGTGAACAATGACACTGTATTAACACTGCTGCCTCGAAGTCTCACATGGCTTCCCAGACCAAGTATTCACATACAGATAACGTTCCACTTTATTTGATTGTATTGAGTGCACATTCTTTTATACGATTTTGAACAAAACAAATGCACCCTTGAAAACGTAATAAGGGAAAAGTATCAATAGAATAATAATTCTTCCTGTTGTATACCACAGCTTTATTGGCTGTGAAGGGGCTGATTTATTTGGTCTTTCCTTCAACCATATTCTGGTGTTGTAGCAGAATTAAACCATCTGAACAGGCTGGGCTCTCCTTTATTCGGGGCCTGACTGAATATATTTTGCAACAAACGGAGGAACGCAGAGTTCTCATCAGCGCCTGAAAAGAGTCTTTGTTCTGGGGGCTCGAACACCTGGACACTGTTAACTCAGTAGTCCAGCCCTCCTACACCACCACCAACACCCCCACCCTCCACTATCACCATCCGATGACCACTATTATCACCACTACAACCACCAACCCCACCACCCGGTGTCAACTATTATCATCACCACCACCACCACCATTATCACCACCAGGCCTTCCTCCACCATCATTATCACCAGCATCACCACCACCTACATCCTCACCACCACCACACCCCCTCTATTCCCACATTCCCACTAACACCACCCTCCACCACCACCATCACTACCACCATCCACCTCCCATTCTCTTTCCCACACATTTTCCTCAATCTCTATCCCTCTGATATATGTGTCTGAAAGGTGCATGCATCCTTTGTTTTATACAAGCACTGGGAACAATGAAAACCCCTGCACTTGATGGACATTAGCTTGACTCACTTCAAAACAGCGCAATTCAAGTATTAAGTGTTCAGTCTGAGGTCAGGGTAAACCATTTAAAGTTATATTAATTAAGGAGCACATTGTGGTTCATTTAACACCAACAGCAGATGTGTGTGTCGTTTTTTGTGCGCTATTGTGTTTGTGTGCATATTGCAAGCCACAGGTTAAATAGTAGCTAACTTGTCAAACTATTTAACCTTTAACCAACATGTTATATATACCACAAATTATATATTATTCTAAATCGTAGTCAGTTTACAAGTTTCAAGTAAACATGTAACAGGTAACGTGACTCCATGTATCATTGTTTTTGTTAAGTGGCAATTTAGCGATAACAAGTTCCTCACAAAAGGTCCAGTGGCTCAATTAGCCTCTCTTTGCAATGATTATAATTGGCTCTGAAGTATGCTGATGGAAGGGGACTTGACCTTCGTTAGAAGGTGTGCTACGCCAATTAGCACGGGCAGCCATGCCTGGCAGAGCAGGTCACCTGAACCAACTTTCCCACGACAGGAGACCCCCTAGTACCCTCTTGGTATCTAGCAACCTCCACTTTTAAAACATGTTTATTGAAATGAATAAATAAACAGCTTGTCTACAAGTTTGTCTACAAGTGCCCAAAGCCCAGTCCAGACGCACCTGTTTGTGTCCAGGTTTGCCTTTAAAGGGAGAGCGTTAAAGAAAGAAGGATGGCGATATGTCAACACAGGCATGTGGCAATTCTTCCTGAAATGTGTTTTGATGAAGATAAGTGTTTGTAATTTGCAATGGCCAGGGGCAAGATTTTCCTTCTTATAGGCATGTAGCTTTTCCTTTCATACTTTTTACCATTTTTCAGCACCCCTTGATTTTGTTTCTTATAATTTCCTTCTGTGCCTGTTTGTCTTCATAGCAATTTCCCTGGTTCTCTCACTCTGTCCCCTTTCTTTCATCCAATTCTTGGCCCCCCTTCCTCTCTGTCTCTCTCTCTCTCCCTTTCTCTCTCTCTCTCTCTCTCTCCATCTATCCCTCTGTCTGTCTCTCTCTCCCTCTCTCTCTCTTTATCTCATTAGGAAGTGTTAGCAAGTTGCTGAAGTGAGAAATGAGGCTGCGAAAGCTCGTTGTCCTAATTAAACTTTGACATGAAGAGTGACAAGAGGCGACGAAGGGGAAACAATGGCAGGCTGTGTTTGAGTAGAAGTCCAGAGAGAAAGAGAGGAACTGCTTTTGTCCACTAAGAACAAAGCGTTTGTTTGCATGTGTCCAACTCCATTCAACTTCACAAGGTCCAGGTGCAAAAACCAACCTCGCGAGGAACATCACAACTCATCACACCTTCGCGCCACTGACGAAGGGCGCGCAGTCGTCCCGCATATGCCCGCCAGAGGCAGATCAAAGGCGCGCCGCTACAATGTCAATATTGTGCAAGAGAATGAATTCTGTCTCATTACTTACATTGTGAGCAGCGGAGGACACAGCCAATAACTCAGGTGTGAAATTGTTGCTCTTGACTCTCGGCTGTTTTCCAAATTGTCCGTAAATCCACACACTCACACTTAGCTACTACACACACACACACACACACACACACACACACACACACAGACACACACACACACACACACACACACGCATTTCCTCTCTCTCGCCCCTCTCTCTCTCTCTCTTCTCTCTCTCACACACAGACACCCACACACACTCTCCCTCCCTCCTCTCTCTCTCCCACACACACACACTCTCCCTCTTTCTCTCTCTCTCTCACAGACACACGCACACACTCTACCTCTCCCCCCTCTCCCCCCTCTCCCCCCTCTCTCTCTGTCTCTCTCTGTCTCTCTGTCTCTCTCTCTCTCTCTCTCTCTCTCTCTCTCTGTCGCACACATACAGACACACACATGTGCACACACACACACACATTCAAACAAACAAACACACTTATACACACACAAACGGTGAATTGCCATGCATACAATTGTTTTGTTCCGTTATAGCCTTTGAAATGTTTGAATGGGAGAGAGTAAAATCTCTTAACCTGCAATTTGCCCCAAGGTCAAGTTGCAGATTAAAATAGATAGTCCAATCTACTTTATTTTTTGGCTGGGGATAATAATTAGCTTAACAACTGCAATATTTAAAGTGGTCTCATGAACAGCTTTTCCGTTAGATTAGGGCTGTTGATATTTTAATCGGGGCGGAGTTGAACTACCCTCGACTGTTCATTGAGGAGGGAGGAACTCCGCATTCTTATAAAACCCACTGAATGAGTGTAGCGTGGTTCAGTAGAGAAAGCGGACTTCTGGACTGTACTAGTGACGTAGCATGGCCACCAATGGAAAAGCAGAGAACGGAGTGACCGAGGAGATCCCCGGTTTACCTTTCCCACAGCCTGCCAAAATCCAAGACATCCATCATACCAAGGTAAGAAACATTAAATAAAAGTAATACAACGGACTTTGCTTTGCTTAAATAGAAACGTCTCACTTCCATTTACAATGAAAAGGCCGATGGTCAACGATTTATTTTCACCCTAGTTTGTTTTGGAAAAATAGCATATCATGTGTTTTAAAAGTGACCCTTTATTTCCGCAGCTTTTTATCAACAATGAATGGCACACATCCAGCAAGGGGAGAACATTCCCGACTGTAAACCCAGCGACAGGTGTCAAAATCTGTGACATCCAAGAAGCAGACAAGGTACAGCCGACGGCTGAGACCCCGTGGTCGTTTCTATGTGATTTCCTCATCAGCCTCATACATTTTCAGTGGATTACTTTGTCAGCTAACCCTGCTTCCAAGCGTATGCTGTTTTAATATTGTAGGCCTATTTCTTTTATTGATGAATACAATTTGTTATTGTTTATTTATTTTTTTACTATAATTGCAGCATTGTATCTCCGTTCGGGGTTTAAAATGACCACACGTCATGTCTTGTGTCGGTGTATGAAACGTTGTCCTACGTGCAGGCAGATGTGGACAAAGCGGTGGAGGCAGCCAAGGCTGCAGGTGAGCGGAGCGCTCCGTGGAGGAAGATGGACGTGTCCAGCCGTGGGAGACTCCTGCACAAACTCGCAGACTTAATCGAGAGGGACCGCGTACTTTTGGCGGTAGGCAACGCTTATTTCATGGCGATACATGATGATGATGATGATGATGATGTCACTTTAGTTGTATCCTGTCACATCACGCCTAGGCATACCACCGTCCAAGGTAGTGGGCTATTAGTTTCGTTTATGGTTATTTATTGCAAACACTAGTGTGTGTGTGTGTGTGTGTGTGTGTGTGTGTGTGTGTGTGTGTGTGTGTGTGTGTGTGTATGTGTGTGTGTGTGTGTGTGTGTGTGCGGATGTGTGTGTCATAGTCGGCCTTTATATGTGTGTGTGTGTGTGTGTGTATGTTTTATAGTGTGTGTGTGTGTGTGTGTGTGTGTGTGTGTGTGTGTGTGTGTGTGTGTGTGTGTGTGTGTGTGTGTGTGTGTGTGTGTGTCGGTGTGTGTCGGTGTGTCGGTGTGTTGGGGGGTAGTATAATGTAAGACAGCATGGTAAAGGGTGCGAGTGCCACGTAAGTGAACATGGGTGAGTGAAACACTGTTTTTTTTATTGTGGTTGAAAATAGGCCAACAATCCTCAATGAGAATATTAGAATTGTATTTAGCCTTGGCCTACATATTGCATGACATCATAACATCCCCATGTCCAGCCATTCCAGCTTTCATTCTGTCTTTATCTCTTGCATGTAAAGTTCGTTTGACTATAGTTTTTTTTCCCCGATACCACATTGTTTGTAAGGAAATCCCCGTTACTCTGCCTTTCTCTCTATTTAGTTGCCAGGGCGCATTAGGAGTCTGAAGTTAACGTGAACCCTTACAGATGTGAATGAAGTAATAATATGTGATTGCATGTGACTGCTAATTGCAAACATGCACTGCAGCGGTGGTGTTCATAGGGTATGGCTAATTTCACTAAACTTCCAGCTCTGTTCTGGGAAATAAGGACCAGATTAATCCATTTAAAAGGAGGAGAAGATCGCTCTGACGGGATCCTAAAACACCGTGGCCCCCTATTTGGTCCAAGTGCAGTGGTTTCATTGAATATGACTGTAGTGAACACTGAAGCAAATGCATGGAGATGCAGACAGATAATGTTGGATGTATAAACAGGCTATTGCTTCTAATTTGTATTTCCTTAGACGCTGGAGACGATGGACACAGGGAAACCCTTCCTGCAGTCCTTCTTCATCGACCTGGACGGCAGCATTAAGACTCTGCGCTATTACGCCGGCTGGACTGACAAAATACATGGGAAGACCTTGCCCGTAGGTCAGTGTGCCTCCACACCGCTGGATCACTCATGTGTTACCAGTGCTGGTTGACCGCACCATCAGTTTCACATCATGTCTAGGAAATATACAGTTATTTTACCTTTTTCACATTTCAATATTTTTCATTTAATTCTGAACAGGTTTTGCGGTTAATAATACATACACATATGTACTCACATATTTCTTTAACATAAATATGTGCATAATATACACATATTTCTTTGATGTACATATTTCTTTAATATACATATTTGCGTACACATTTCTTTAATATGCTACAATACAAAATCTGCAGGACTTTAAAAACAGGACATCATCGTAAAAACAATATGTTGTTACGTATGATGCATTGCTATGAGTTACCCGTATTTGTTAATTGTCTCGCTTGGGATGTCTGAATCA
The DNA here is from genome assembly GCA_026745465.1 of Lota lota. Taxonomy (NCBI): domain Eukaryota; kingdom Metazoa; phylum Chordata; class Actinopteri; order Gadiformes; family Lotidae; genus Lota; species Lota lota. The sequence goes on from JACYXH010000659.1 coordinate 4,107,127, forward strand.
CTCCTGAGTCTCTTTGTAAAGCTTCTGGGACATGTTTTTTAACCAGTCCACTTCGCTGATCCAGACCACTGCAGGAAACAAGCTAATTAGAGCTCAAGTCGCGGGGGTCGCTCGTAGATTGTCCACAGCCCTGGGTGGTAATCTCACCCTGCAGGCTCTTAATACTTCCCCCCCCCCCCCACCCTACCACCAACTCCACCCCCCCCCCCCCCCCCCCTCCTCTCCACCACCCCTGTCTCTTCTGCATCGGCAGGATGGCAGGTAGACAAAACAGACGGGCACCTCTTTTTCATCCCAATTACATTCCAATAGAGCAGTGAGGAGACGCAAAGCCTGCGCGGACAAAGGGAGGAGGATGAGGGTGAGATGGCGATCAGTGAGGTGTAACAGTGAGCGGGGATTAGCGTGGCCAGAGCCAGACAAGACGCTTCGTATCTGTAGCCTGGCCCCTCAGTCTGTCTAGATAGAGACGCTCTCAAAGTGAATAGAATGATCTTGGATTTTACCTCTTAAAGCGCAACACTTGAGTACATCACAGTGTTCTTTCAGTCTGTGTTTGACACCGTACACAGAAGTGTACACGCATCAGGGTGTGGAAAATATAGACACACTTGAGAAGCAGAACACAGTCCAGTCATCTTAGGTTTAATCCGTACGACATATTGTATTACAGTGGGGAATACAATAACATTGTGTGCGAGTATTGTATCTGTTACTGAATTCTATCTATTTTCTTATCACGCATTAGGAACAATTTCATATATTACACTGTAAACTTAAGTTGAATATTATTTAGTTTGAAATTAAATTGTTTTATTCTATCAGATCTGCACAGTATGAAACAGGGTACATGTGGAAAGTATGCTTTTACAATATAAATGATTGCCATACATTGTTAAGCAACATTAATCATATCACCATTTTATCACCGTAACAGGCATTGTGAGGTTGAAAGATGCAGGGAATCCTCCAGCTTTGGTGTCAGTAGCCCCCAGGCTCCATGTCTTAACATGTTGTTAGCCTCACAAACGCTGTGATTTCCACAGCGTATTCCTCTACTATGCTAACGTCACCTTTCCCCTTTCCCCTAAGAAGAATTATGCAAGATTAGCGGATAGTACAAAAGAAACATGAGACGGTCAAGACGAGGGGCAGAAAGGCCATGTTTTACCAGTTATCTGGTGAGAAAACGGCATCTCCGTGAAGGGAAGCGGCTGTATTTACGTTGGTATATACAAACTGTCATAGAGGGGCGAAATCAAAGCAAAGTGTAAAAGAGAGAGCTGGTGTCGCTCGTTTTACACAGGGTCTATGAGAACGAGATTTGATCAGCGGTCTCCTCATTGGGATGGACAGTGTGTTTCTTTTTAAATATCTTAACGGTTGAATTATGGACATTCCCAACATTGGAACAGAATAAAGGGTGTAAAGAGTATTCTTTAATAAGTGTTGTGTTTCATTTGGCTGTGCTCTGTGTTACCTCTTCCTCTTGGTATTGAGGGATCTTTATAATTCAAAGTGACACATCAGGAGGAGGTATAGTTTTCACAATAATGGGTGTGTCACAATAGCAGCAGTTTTGTAGTAAAAAAATAAAGACACTAAAAGCTTTTCAGAATGTAAGCGATTTCTTAATATTTGTCAGTTTAGAGAAGAGAAAAAGCTAATAAAGAATTTGGGAAATGTGAGAAAGGAATATAGCCATAATGATAGGCAGTTCACAACTTTTAAAAGACAATGGAAACATAACTGTATTGTTGCTCTATTCTTTCTTCTTCATTCCCCTCAGATGATAGTTTCATGAGTTTCACCAAGCACGAGCCAGTTGGTGTGTGTGGAGCCATCATTCCTGTGAGTGCAGACTTGATCTGTTTTTACTTTATGAACAATATGGTGTAATAATGCTCATTCATAATACTTTGGCTATGTGTCAGAGATTAAAACATTAAAAACACACTGCTTGAGTGTGTGTGTGTGTGTGTGTGTGTGTGTGTGTGTGTGTGTGTGTGTGTGTGTGTGTACGTGTGTGTGTGTGTGTTGTTTTCTGGTTGTCGGAGACAACATTTGCTGTAATCGTATCTGGTCTGAGCTGCATAAAGACACGGATTGTTTTACAACGCTGAATATTAAAATAGAATTGTATAACTCTGGGAAATGGAATACAGGGCAACAGTATCTGGATGCCGGTGCCAAACATCAGATAGACTCACATAGCTCTAACAGTACAACCACATCATTATGATACCCAAAGCACTCAGCTGTGGTCTGGCAAGCCTTTAACAAAGACCTCATCCCCAACAGAGGGCTGCCACCATGCATGGGCCTAAGTGCTTAGGAAGGTTAACAGCGTTAATGTTTCCTCTTAACCTTGCAAGCCATTGTGTAGTCAACTTTATCAGAAACGTTATCTTTACCGTCTTTGACAACACCTTCTCTCGGCTAATTCCTCAAGCAAGGATTACTCTTACAACAAGTAACAGCAGCCAGAATTGTTTGCGGGCTAGGTGTACTTTCACACAATATAATATATGTTAATGTTGTGTTTCTTTTTTGTAGCAACATCAGTTTTAAGGTGGGGCGGTGTTCATGGTGTTTTTCCTCTGCGCAGTATCAGGTTCCACTCTGTCATATTACAGACAGACAAGAGTGTATCATTTCTACATCTTGACAGTGTACGGCCCTTTTAGTTGTATCTCGCCGCATAAGCCTATATCCTCTTGTGTTGCTTTGGCAACAAAGGAACAAAACGGCTGTTGTTTGACAAGGCAGATTATATCATAAAAAGTGAAATTCATACTGAAGGACATTGTGTAATTACTAAAGGTACCACTGGCACACGCACACCATGACTCATTGTCAGAGGAAACCTCTCTCCGTCGAAACTCCCTTAATAGTGAGGACTGTTTCCAAAAAATGCTGGGAAAGTGAACAATAACATAACACAATCATCCAGTGCACACACGTATTGCTGCGTGATCTGGGTTTGAGTGACCAATTATCTGCCCTTTTGTTGGGCCACATGGGAAGAAATCCCAACTTGGAAGATATCTCACGTCAAATGATCTCTGTCTAGGATCACTTGCAATTTTGTTTTATTTGTCGTAAATCAGAACACAAGGTTTAACAATCTGTTCGCGCCAACGTGATGATGAATGATAATATTATTACATTTTGGCTCATTATCACAATCTGAACTGCAATAACCTGTGATGACCTCAATAACCTAAAATGTCTGGACAATGTTTAACGTGTGGCCTACGTCACTGCTTTGAAAGTGTTTTTCGTAGCCATAGAGCGGTTGTCTTTACAGTGTGAGCTAATATGTTTGTATGAGGATTTCTTTTCCTTCTTCTTTTTGTCGCTGCAGTGGAATTTCCCCCTGCTGATGTTCATGTGGAAAATGGCGCCGGCTCTGAGCTGTGGCAACACAGTGATCATCAAGCCAGCGGAGCAGACGCCACTCACAGCCCTGCACGTTGGGGCGCTCATCAAGGAGGTCAGCCCCAGAGGATCTGTGCATGCATATAGGAAGCTCACAGACTGACAGAGCCAGACCCCGGCCTGGTTCTGGGGGGAAGGAACACTTTAGTTCTGCCAACATCCCAATACATGACATTACATGACATTATATTTTATGTTTCCACGTAGATGGTTTGCTCCGAAGCTATTTTACCATCTGCGTTCATTGCAGGCTACTTCAACAGACCTTTCAAGAGACAGGCTATTGATATTGGCATTATGGAGATAGGATATTTTTTTATTGTAGCTTTATTTAAGAGAGATAAGTCATCTATTTTCCAAGAGCCTCTTGGCCAAAGATAGGCAGCAGATGTTTAGCATCCTGTTACAGACAGACCATTTAAAGCAATATATAAAATAAATAAGAAGCAAAGATAGATAGAGAGAGAGAGAGAAGTATAGATAAATAGATTTATTGACGGGCATAAGCGTGTGTGTGTGTGTGTGTGTGTGTGTGTGTGTGTGTTTGTGTGTGAGCCTGGGTAAGCCACAGCGTACTATGCTGTTGTCCTCGGTTAAGGGTTGTTCTGTTAGAAATTGCCAGTGGTATGGTCTGTAACCCTCCCATTCCCTGGTGGTTGTGTTGCCAGGCGGGGTTTCCCCCAGGGGTGGTCAACATCCTGCCAGGTTTCGGGCCCTTGGCAGGGGCAGCGCTGGCCAGCCACATGGACGTGGACAAGGTGGCTTTCACTGGCTCTACGGCGGTAGGTAGCGGTCTAAATGAATAAGTATGTACGTTTTGCATTTGTTTTGTCCATGTGTGTTTGGAATGGGGAATCACTGTGTACATTAATAGATTGATTAATATTTTATAGCTTTTTGTGTATCTTACACTAATAAAAAGATTGGAATTACTCTGGTTTACTCTCCTACCACTGTGTTTACACTAAGAAACAGGTGAACAAGCCAGTTGACTGCACATATACTGTACATTCACAACCAGAACCAGGAATAGGATTTACAAATACATTCATTGCTGCAAACACACATCAAATGATGCAGCTAACAAAAAGAACCACAACAACAAAGGTTGTAGAAAAGTCTACTTTAAGTCCACAGATCCAGTGTCAGTCAGAGCAAAATGATGACGGCCTCACATCACACTACAGCTCCTCTTGAATACTGTGATACTGATCCGTTGGACCTTCTTTCTACGGTGAATGCAAATGAGCAGTGGTGTTTTTTTCCGTGAGTAGACCCGTCGTTAACGACACATGGATTAGTGACTCCTCTTGTGCCGTCCGTCCTCACTTCCGCAGGTCGGCCAGCTGATCAAAGAGACGGCAGCAAGGAGTAATCTGAAAAGAGTCACTCTGGAGCTGGGCGGAAAGAACCCATGCATTGTGTTTGCTGACTCAGACCGTAAGTGATGTGGTCGCATCTCCGCCCCGATCAAAAGACACATGCCACAAAAGAAATGGGGTGGTGTGTGTGTGTTTGTGTGTGTGTGTGTGTGTGTGTGTATATGTGTGTTTGTGTGTGTGTGCAAGCACTCATCTGTATAAGAGATGTATTCGTGCATGAGCAGCTATTTGTGTGTGTTTGAGTGTCGGGTGTTTCTGAGGTTTGTGTGTGAATTTATCTGTGTGTGTGTGTGTGTGTACACAGACATTACACATGTATTGCATTATTGTGACACCCTCAAGGCAGTAGGGTTTGCCATTATTTCAATATGTACGCCATTATTTCCTCCTGCTCATATAACTCAACTCAATGTTTGCATTTCATTCAACAGAATGTATACCAAGCAGACTTTTAACTTGTGTGTTGTGTACTGAAGTCTTTTCTCCCTGGAACACTTGCTGTGTCCCCCAGTGCGGCTGGCGGTGGAGGAGACCCAGAAGGGAGCCTTCTACAACCAGGGGCAGTGCTGCACTGCAGCCTCGCGGGTCTTCGTAGAGGACAGCGTCTACGAGGAGTTTGTGCGCCTCAGTGTGGAGAGCGCCAGGAACATCATCATAGGAGACCCCCTGGACCCCCGCACGTCACACGGACCTCAGGTGATGACGTCACACCTACCTCGCTCACGAGAGACCCCACACCGAAAAAAAATAAAAAAAAGCACCCGCTGCTACTAGATCCTGCGGCCTGGTGTGCAGAGGGCAAGCTGACATTTGTTAATGTTGATGCTCGGCGAACGATCTGCCCTCTGACGTCCACACCGCTGGACCGCCAGAGGGGACTGTAAGTGTGTAACTATAGTATCTTGTTTTGGATATGAACATATAAAGTTGTTAGTTGGCATTATCATTACCAAGGAGACGATAGAATGAAGTTGCCATTACAGCCGTGAGCGGGGTTATCCCAGAGCTAAACAGCAGTGTTCCAGGTTTGCTCCGGGTTAGGTTCACAGCATGAGTCCCAATGGTACTGAACGGAGAGTAGTCTAATCTGAAAATGCTGGCTTCCCCTGAATTCAGATTTAACATATTCGGAAACCTGGAAATCCAGCTTCTTGAAACAGGCCACTGACCTTCTGGATTTTTTCCAAAAAAGAAATTGAGTAGTGAGACTCTTTAAAGGAACTATATGCAACAGACAGACTGTACTTAATCATAAAATGACCATGACATGTCATCAGAGATTAAGGAAACATGATACATTTGAATGTATTCTCCAACAACAATGCTGCAGCCAGTATGTTCTCCAAATGTTAACACTTGTTTTTGTTTTCGCCTGTGTGTTATGATTCACTATTCTCTGAGTACCCCGGGTTGCCAGATGTGAAACAAATTGGCACACAAACACAGCGTGCAGCAGCCATGGAAGCAAGCAACCACTGGATTAAAGATAGTGACGGCTTAGAACCCAGAAGGATTTCAAGACGGATGCCACATGTGCTGGTTTATAATTTGCAAACAATAAATAAATTAGCTGATCACCTTACAGTGTAGGACTCATTGTCGCTTGTCATTGTCAAAATATAATAACTGTGCTCATCTCAAAAGTTGCGCTCCGCTCGTCTTGTGCTCATGTTTATTCAGTGTCCTCAACCTGGCAACCCGCGTGGGCTTTGAGTCTGGGGAGGAGGCAGGCGCAGACAGCTCTCCAATATTGGGAATTTGGACTGCAGTACCCATTTTAAACTCTCTGTGTCAATGTTAGATATAGAGATATAGTACCTTTCACCTCACAGGCCTTCATATCATTATCTGATCCAATTCCTCATCCTTAACCCTCTGTTTGTGACTGTGACTGACAGATTGACCGAAAGCAGTTTGACAAGATCATGGAGCTGATCGAGAGCGGTAAGAAGGAGGGGGCCTTGCTGGAGTGCGGAGGACAGGCTGTGGACGACACCGGCCTGTTCATTCAGCCAACTGTCTTCTCCGGGGTTCAGGACCACATGCGCATCGCCAAGGAGGAGGTCTTCTTCCACTTCTTTACAACAAAATGGTTGCGATGTTTGAAACGTTGCACATTGAGTAAAGTATTAAGCAAAAAGGAACTAAGCAAAAAAATGAAATAAGCAAAATCTATCCATCTTGGACCACACAATGTAGTCTTTGAACTTTATGTGTTATCACAAAAAGTTAAACAGCCTTTAACTTTGACTTTAAAGTTGATCCAAAGTTCTCTGTGGTATACTGAAAGCTACTTATAGAGCAGAGATTGAGATTGCAGGGGGATCCAGCAACGTTTTTAACCAAATGCGGTCCAGTCTTGTATACTTTTTAAACCAAATCATATAGACACACTGTTTTTGAACTACAGGAACAGCAGACTCTCAGCCTTGCTGGAGTTTCCCCCCTCTTAATGATAGAGTTTAACCTCTTCTCCTGCAGATCTTCGGGCCGGTGCAGTGTATATTCAGCTTTAAAAGCCTGCAGGAGGTGATTGACAGGGCCAACAGCACAAAGTATGGACTGGTGGCCGCTTTGTTCACCAAAAACATGGACCGGGCCTTGTCTGTTTCGTCTGCTCTCGAGGCTGGCACTGTGTGGTACGCTCTGATTCAAACCCTTCACCTTCATCATCTTCACCTTAAGCTCAAACCAACCGTAGTCATCTTCCTACATACACAAATCATTATTTACTTTTTCAATATTTAGCAGATGCTTTTATGCAAAGCAACACACAGTGATTTCAGATGCAGGTCATTAGGGAGCTGGTATGTGGATCAGGACATCTTGCTCAACCAAGCCTACAGGTAGGTGGCAGAGATAGGGGATTCAAACCCAGGAACATTAGCGGGGAGTTATACATACTAGCCTGGGAGTTGATCCTGGCCCCTTAAGATACATTCCCCTGTGAGACCCCTACTTACTCTGTTGAGAATAATTCTGACGGAAGGACAAACAATGACTTATTATTCTACTATCTACTATGCAGATAAGTAACTATGCTTCCTCAAATGGTTTTGTACAGAGGTTTGGTACTGAGGAAACCTGAAGCCAAATAAGAGGGACAATAAATATAAGAGCAGGGCAAGGATATGGAATGTATGGAATTTGAACACATACATGTAATGTGTGTTCAGCAGGTTTGCTAGAATCATATTTTAGTCATTTCATTTTGTCAAACCGCATACCACAGTCTTGGAACGACAGCCAGTGTGAATACTGTGGAGACACTCTAGATTATTTTTGGGATTGTACTGCCCTCTAACGGTTAAAATGTGCAGACATGGGACAAAATAAATTGCTGTTGTTCATCAATTTGGTTATTAATTAAGACACCATCAACTCTCCCTGTCTCTCACTCTCTCACTCTCTTTCTCTCTCTCTCTCTTGCTCTCTCTCTCTTTCTCTCTCTCTCTCTCCCTCTCCCTCTTGACCCCCAGGGTAAACTGTTACAACGCCCTGCATGCACAGACGCCCTTTGGAGGATACAAAATGTCGGGCAACGGTCGAGAGCTGTAAGCTTCCCCAACAAAGCAAAACAAAACCTCCACAACACCACACCATATCAACGACACTATGACACCATTGAATCCAGCTCACGTGGGTTTCCCCTTTTTTCTTTTGTTTGCAGCGGTGAGTACGCGCTGGCAGAGTACACCGAGGTGAAGGCCATCACCATCAAACTGAACAACATCCTGTAGAAATGATGTGTGGTTGGGGGTGGGTGTGGGGTGGGGTATGGGGAGGGGAGAGAGAGAGAGAGACCGTGGCTCTATGGAGACGGCCCCAGCACTTACCTTGTTGGCTCCGTTGTTTTACTCCGACATCTTGATTCACTAAAAACACCAGCATTCACCAGCACCGTTCAACTGGGAAACTCCACGGGCTAACTTGATATCTTATGTGCTGGCGAAGACACTGTCATTGTTTTCCAGCCGAGACCTTTTTTTGTTGTCATTCGAGCATTGGAGATGCTTGGAAAGTGGTGGGAGTGGAGATGAATTCAGAAATTGCCTTTTTTTATATTATCCTTTGTGTTATACTTAAGTAGCCTACAGTCAGTTCTAATATTTTGATCCACTATAAAATGCTCTATTTTGATGGGCAGTTTCATCCCCTTTCACGTGTTGGAAGGAAATCTCTCTTTTTCCCCCATTTCAAGTGAGGTAATATTTACCTCAATGGTGACTTTTTTAATACTGTTACAAAAAAAGAATATTTCTACCTGAAGAGAGTTGGGGCAAACTGAATTTATCACCTTGTGTGTGTTTGTATGTGTCTTTTTTCATAAATGGCGACACTTCTTCTTTTGTAACCAAATTAACGACTATGCTGTATATGTGTAACACCTATGATGGACTCAACAGAAAAATTGTGGACCCTTTTCTAGGTCCTCAAACGCTTATACAATAGTTATAACAAATAATGATTAGATTGTACTTTGTTATTTTTTTAGGAATGTTCATCACCGGACATACAGAGAAAAACAAATCTGTTTTAATATGTATTACATGTCAAAAGCATTTCATATTTAAATTGAACATCTAAATATTAAAAATAAATAACATTGGTTGCTTTGATTTTTGTTTTTCTTGTCTTTACTCTCGTGCACGCGTATTCGTGCACCAAACATTAAATGCATTGCAATGCAACAAGGAAGACCGACAGTCCGCCCACCTGAGGGACTCTCAGGTACATGGGTGTAACGACGAGCGGCGAAAGATACGGAGAGAGGGAGAGACTCTCAGTTACATGTATTTAACGGCGAGTGGCGAGAGAGAGGGAGGGTCTTCTGATAGAGGGAAATCCGTTTTCGTTAAATGTTTCGTATATTGCTTTGTCCAATTTTTTGTAAAAATTCCATTAATTTATCCTCCTTGTCGTTGTTATTGTTGTTCGTTTTCTTGTCATGTTCATATTCTTCTCTCTCCGGAGAAGGTTAACAGCTGGCGCACATAGCTCACAGGAAGTTGAAGACTGGAAATTGAGTTGCGATAGACCGGGAAAACGATACACCTCAGGATCATCCCGCTGCGCTTCAAGCATGTAAAGTATTCGGTCTGTAAAATCAGGAAGTCAAGTGAATTTATTTCGACTTGATTTCGAGCTTTTACGGCGCGTTCCTCTGGTCTGCTACTAACATCGTTCAATCTCTGGATACATGCGGTGAGTCATGCGGTGAATCTACTACTGAACGGTGAAACTCAGTGCTTGTGTTGTGTTCAATGACTAATGAATTATATTTTGGTTCAGTACTAATTTCTGTTAAGTCAATTTTTTACGAAGTGTTGTGTGTGTAACGAAAGTTGTATTGCATGGTTCAACTTGGAGGTATAACTTGCCTGTTCGTTTTAAGCAGTTTTCCAAAAAAATATTTTATTAATATGCCATAATTCAGGTCGAAGTTTGACAGCAACGGTGATGGTTATTGTTATACACCCTTGTGTGTGTGTGTGTGTGTGTGTGTGTGTGTGTGTGTGTGTGTGTGTGTGTGTGTGTGTGTGTGTGTGTGTGTGTGTGTGTGTGTGTGTGTGTGTGTGTGTGTGTGTGTGTGTGTGTGTGTGTGTGTGTGTGTGCGCTTATGTCGGAACTAACTGGACATGTGAAGGGAAAAATGAGTCATGTCTCACATTTAATCAGTTAGTTTTACTTTTACTTTTCCGAACGTAACTTACAGCAGAGTCTACAAGACTGCATTCTCGCGATCATTTCGCAATGCATAAATCTCAGTCCGAGCAAGACGTAATGTACTGAGTGTTGGTTAGGCGACTATGGCAAGCCCTTTTAACATTTAATCAGTTGGGCTGACTAGTTTTCACTAGTGGAAATGACATTTCGACATGTCAAAATGTCGTTTTGACTAGTTCAAATGTTAATTTAAGATATCTGTAAAACAATTTTGACATGTTACAAATATATGTTCACATGTAGAAATTAACTGATTTACAGATATCTTGAATTTAATTAGATATCAGTAATTCCTTTTTCACTAGTAACAATAACGATTACAGATATCTACAATTTAATTTCCACATGTTGAAAAAGGATTGTAACTAGTGGAAATGTTTCATTCCCATTTCAGATATCAACAATTGCATTTCCGATATGTCCGACATATCAACAAACGTATAAGTAATACGATAAGTATGTACGTTGTTGAAGATATCTACAATTACATTTTGACTTGTCGAAATTCCTTTTTTGATATCTAAAATTCAATTCTGACTAGTTATAAAAGGAATTGTAGATATCTCATTAAATGTTAAAAGGGCTTGCCATGTAAGTGCCTAAATCGTTATCAGTGAACAATACCCGTTTGTCATAAACTAATTTGGTATAGGCCTATGAATTTCAATCCAAAGAGACAGACAGTGAATACTTATTATTCATTAAGGAGCAGCTAAGGGTTAGGCCATATGGCACTGTTAAATCCTTACAGGTAGGCTGGGGATGTTGTAGATTGATCCCAGAACGTTTTGGCTGGGTGTTAAACACCCTTTCTAAATCTAAACTAATAGGGCGGGTAGTGTAGTGAAAGTACTGGGTTTGATCCCCAATGTCTACAGTCTTCCTGTCCTCGAGTATGATGCCTACCCCTCTACCGTCAACATGTCTGCTAAATGATGGCTTAATAGTAAAGGAAGTGATTTACATTATAATGCATACTTGAAAGATTTCAGCATAAACAAGGCTATGTAGGGCTATGTTTGTGGTCATGTCTGACTTCATCAGAACAACACTGTTGTAGCTTAGGGCCTTTGCTTAAACTTCATTGCATGTAATTGTGTTTGAGGCTAAACACTGACTCAAGTCCTTGTCCTGCTCTTTGGGGCCTCTAGCTTCACGTCCAGGCTGAGAGCTCCACTGTAACCACTGTCCAGAGGAAGAGGAGGGTCAGGAGGAAGAGCCGGTATGTCCTATTGGTCTGTAGGCATTTCCCAGGGCACTGTGGACACACACGGCGACATGGAGGAACAAGATGGTGAGTCTTTTATTTTATCTGCTGTTAATCTGAAACCATATTGTACTTTACTATACTTAAATACAAAATGTATTGTATATATTAAAGGGGCAGGGTAGAGTAGTGGCTAGGGTCCTGGACGAAATGTACTGGGTTCAATCCCCCGTATAGACATTGTATAGTAGGCATCCTTGAGCAAGAGACCTAACCCCTACCTGCTCATTAATGACATACATCTCAATTCACTGTCCCTCTGGATAAAACCATCTGCTAAACAGTAATGGAATATAAAATAAATTGCCCTTTGAAGACAGAGGATGAATGACGATTAAGCTATATTTGAAAATGACCAATATTTCTTCCAATATTTTCCTATATCACTCATAATGATGTATCACATTGGATAAGGATTATAATATACTGACAAGTTGCCCAGTTGTAGCTCATTCAGAGCATGCGTCTCTGTTGTGCAGCTGTCTTCATGCCAGTCTCCTCAACCATCTCACAGCTTTATCCCTTGCCATCTGTTTGGGACAGATTATAATATACATGGGTATGACTTAAGCAATATCACACGAGAAGGAGTGCGTTTATACTGACAAGGCCGCTGACCGAGTACCCAAGATAATCACAGCAGTCCTGCAAGCGCCATTTATTAGTATTTATAGACATTTATTAATTAATAAGTGACATAACAGATTAGGATTGGTTTGTTTGATAATTTATTTGGCTCCACCAACACGAATAGGTCCGCAACTGGACAGGGACTGGACTGTTGCTAAGCAACACAAACATCTTCCTAGCTTGCTGCATTGTGTAGGCCTACACGTTACCACAGGCCAGCTACTTTGTATCATGTATATTTATCTGTATGTTTCTATTTATTGTGCAGCCAGTGAAATAAGTCACTTTGGTGGCAGATTATGATCGTTAATGTAATTAGCGGTCATTATTAGAAACACCTGTAAAGCGGAGTGATACATGTATAGTTATACGTCCCAGGGCTGTTCTACTCTATATCAGCACTCATGGAATGCCTCTTGTCCAATCAAATTACTTGGTCATAAATAATTGTTTTATAAATAGATAATATACAGCATAATATACAGACCGAGCTGGTGAATAATTGTAGTGCAGCACAGCAATAGTTGATTGTATTGTACAGTAGAGGTAAGGCTGCGTGTTTAAAGCCTTGTACATACTGGTTGAGTAGTTGCATAGCAGGTCATAAGAAGTCCATTCATTCCCAATACAACGCAGTGTAGAGCTTGCAGCCTTGCGTTGCAGAAGGGTTTTCGTTGCTTCTAGAGCCCTGCACATGTTGAAAAAATCCCACGCGTTCCCCAAAACGCATATTAAACAAATTAAATAAACCTGACCCAGGCTGATACTCTCTGTAGCTGTGCGGTACAAACCAGTACTAGGTTTGCGTAAAAAGTATGGAATATAAACTTTCTATGCAATCAGTATGGCTGTAATTGATTGGTGTGATCATTTTGCAATGTATAATTCTCACAGTCCTACTTAAGACTGCAATGAGCGTAGCTACCACCATGTCTTTACTTCTTTACAAGACTTGCTATTACTGGCTCATGAAAAACGGACCGATCAACTTGACAGTTAAACGCTTTTAATATGACATGAAAACCAAACTTTTTAGCAATTTAGTACCCTCTTGATCGTTTCCCTTATGCCTTTCTGTCACTAAAGTGCATCTGTGAAGTCTCGGGGGTCTATTTTTAAATACAAGAAGAACTGAAACAAGGTGTGGGCTGTCATGTCGTTGAAGCAACAATGTGCTGTGTGTGTGCACGTGTGCACGTGTGCGTGCATGTGTGTGCATACGTGTTATACTATATATGCTACAGCATGTTTCATGGACAGACTGCACACACACACACACACACACACACACACACTTGAGAAGTGTAGCCATGGTGGTCTCATGTCTGGATTCTGGAGCGTTGAAGCACAGTCTCTCTCTCTCTCTCTTTCTCTCTCTCTCTTTCTCTCTCTTTCTTTCTTTCTTTCTTTCTTTCTTTCTCACCTATTCCTCTTTCTCCCTCTCTCTCTCTCACTCTATCTATCCTTCTAACCCATCCGTACCTGAGGATTTCCCATATGGCCAAAATACCATAGGGCTTTTGATATAGATATTAGCAGAGAGAGATGAGATAGCAGTATAAGTAATTAAAATGTTGTCTGTAGCCCCATCATTATAATGTATTCAATGAAAGATCACTGTGTGTCTGCCTGATATAACCATATTGTTTAATGGTAATAAACAATATGGGCTGAATTGAGATGATATCAACATGTGAGTTCTCAAATTTGCATTTTGTAGGTATTTATGAATTAAACTACAAACATATATCACCTGTAAATTCTAGCACGTGGTCATTCATATTGCCATGTGTCCTGATAAACTATAATGACACAAATAACTATGTGTGTCATTACAGTTTATAATGCCACAATATGAATGACCATGTGTCATTATAATGACACATATAACTACGCAGTCCTTCACCTCTTGGTCTCTAGGTTATTACAAGGAAGGGGTAGGGCACAGCTGGGTTATAGTACAGAAAGAAGCAAGATCTGTACAGATCTGAAAAAGAAAAGACATAAAATACAATAATTGTATTCACAGTACCACAGAATCATGAATCAACCCACAGAGAGAGAAAGGGAGAGTGAGAGGAATAATAATAAGAGAATGATTAGAAAATACTGCTCCTTTGTTTGGGAGCCCCACCATCATCTCACTCGCTTTTCTATCTCACTCGCTATCTCTCTCACTCGCTATCTCTCTCACTAGCGCTCTCTCTCTCTCTCTCTCTCTCTCTCTCTCTCTCTCTCTCTCTCTCTCTCTCTCTCTCTCTCTCTGCTTATTAAATCTAGCTGGAGGGGCGGAGCTTAACAGAGAGATAAAAAGGAGGGTGTTTGTGGGGGTGTGGGTGGTGGGGGAGATAGCGGTAGAGAAATAGCCATTCACTCACAAGAAGGATGAGGCGAGAGGTGCCCATATCAGTGTTGTAACCAGAGGAGCTATAGGACAGACATCAGAGGACAAACCTAGCAGAGCTGTTGAGCAATGGAGCGAGTGGTAGACATGATGCTGGTGGTGGTGATGGTGGTGGAGGAGGAGGGCAGGGAAGAGTTGAGCGTTTCACCATGAGCAGGTAAGAGAAGTGAGGACAAGGAGAGACTACAGGAGGAAATTTCCCAGACCGCCTCCTCTGAATGATGAGCGCACACACCAACCAGCACTTTTGTTTACATGCAGTGTGTTGGACTTTGTAGTTTGAGGCTACCGTCGTCGGTGTGCTCCTGCATAAATTAGCTATGTTGTTAATTTGGTGGATAAACTATTGGGGCGTTTTCACACAAAATCACTTGCTGATTCAATTGACAACAGCTGTATCTGAAAAGAGAGGAGGTCCCCATTGTATGGTGGACATTATTTGTATAATGTGTCTTTACATTTTAAAATGTTACTTTGTTTGAGGTGGTGAGCAGTGTGTTGGGCCACAGCTTGTTTGTGTGGATTTAAAATGTAAAACTACTTACTGATGACAAGCATATTTTTGTCAGTTGAGGTATTGTTGCAAAGGATTATGCGATTCAAATGTATTTATTGTTACACATAAACATTAGGTGGATCAAACATCAGTTGGCTTTACTATCACAAGAGAATAAAAAAAGGAAAACTTCCCCTCATGATTGCCGATTTGACACACTGATAAATTGATATCTGACAGTTACTCATTGGCAGCGTCTGTATGAAATGAAAATTCTGTAGCATCATATTCCACTGTGCAGCTTAAGGCTGACTGTGTCAAAGAAACAGTGATGATGTATCTGAAGAGAGTATTGATGCTACAGTCAGGAGCTTTGTTGATATTCACTATTGTCTAAAACCATGTAGATAAAAGTAATTATATTATCTCCTTTACTTCTATCTGCTTCTATACTGATGAAATGAAAAAATGAATAGTGTCACATTATATATATATCCATATAGCGCAAGCCTCTTTAACGTTTAACGTTCTAAACTACAATCTACATCGGCCTATAGATAAGCATGGCCATGATTACTCACAGGCATGAACCAGTGCAACCCTCATCATCACTGTGTACGGATCCTTCCGTGTCATCTCACCCATGAGACCAGAGCGGCCATTAAACCTGCTCAAGCCCGTTAACGTTCGGTCTTTCTTTCAACTGAATTCACACTACCCACTGTACCGCAGACCATCAAAACAGTGATTATGGTACGAGAGATGGTTGTGAAGCCCCCAACAGACATATGGGTATAAAGAGAGTGAGCCGGCTCATGTGATGGGCAATATTGATGCAGGAGGGAGGGACCACTCAAGTTTGATGTCTAATTGTTTCACTCCCCAAGGATTTCTCATGTAGCCTAGGCTGGCCTGTCTCTCTGTCTCTGTCTCTCTGTCTCTGTCTCTCTCTCTCTCTCTCTCTCTCTCTCTCTCTCTCTCTCTCTCTCTCTCTCTCTCTCTCTCTCTCTCTCTCTCTCTCTCTCTCTCTCTCTAAATTATTCATAGAAGGCCCTGAAGTCTGCAGTTTACATTTTAAGATTAGCACACTGACAACTAAAAACTTGTGTCTGGATGGATGGAAACCTGGATGGATGGAAACCTCTATTGTGTAAATCCAAGAAAGATATGAGAATGACCACTTACACTATTCTCACAGTTCCCATCGCTTGTGTGCTTATCTTTTTAAATTGAGCAACAACATGTACTGTGAATGTCATCAGTGTCTTCGAAAGCTTTAGCCTTTCACTCAATAACCGCATATTAGGGGAGACAATAGCCAGGTATTAGGGATTTTTTTTTCCTTCATCCCATAATAATGACATTTTACTAGTTGAAAAGACGCATTGATCTTATTACTTTTTACATTATGACTTCATTTTTGTCACGCCGTCCACTTCTGCCACCTAGCGGTGGTCATTGTCTTTCTTCTACGTCATCCATTCATCTCCCTCTGTCTACACACCGGCCGGCAATCTTCATTAGCACTCACTATATCAACTCCGGATCTCCAAGCAGTCATCGCTAGATTGTTGTTTACATTACTACAGTCATTACCTCGTCCCTGGCCCTTCCTCGTGTTCTGATTGCTATAGTGTTTATCGCTTGCGCTAAACAGTCTTCTTCCTTTGTTCAGCCTGTCCGACTACCCGCCCGTTGCCAAACCCTCGCCTGCCTGACTATCCGACCGTTGCCAAACCCTCGCCTGCCTGACTACCTGCTCTTTGCCGAACCCTCGCCTGCCTGACTACCTGCTCATTGCCGAACCCGAGATCTGCTCCTCCTACCTTGACTTCACAGAGGAGATGCGTAAGGTGTTCGACCATCCAGTATGTGGTAGGGATGCTTCAAGACGCCTATTGTCCCTACGTCATGGCTCCCGCAGCGTAGCCGCCTTTGCCATTGAGCTCTGCACCCTCGCTGCGGAGAGCGGCTGGAACGACAAAGCGTTACAGAGGGCGTTCCTGAGCGCGCTCTGCGACGGCGTCAAGGATGAGTTGGTTTCCCGGGAGGATCCTACGAACCTCAACCAGCTGATCGCACTAGCCATCCGGGTGGACAAACGGCTCCGCGAGAGTCGCAGGGAGCGAACCTTCCGATCACCACTGTCTTCCGCCCCCTTCCTGCCAGCTACGTCCCGGTCTCCACCTCCGAGCTTGAATCATTCCTGTCGCGCACCCTCGAGTCCTTCCGGGCCTGAGCCCATGCAATTGGGTAGTACCTGCTTGTCTCCTGAGGAGAGAGAGCGTCGCATATTGACCAGGTCCTGCCTGTACTGTGGTCAACCTGGCCACTTTTTGTCCGTCTGTCCTCCTCACCCGGGAAACGAGCGCCCTCGTCAGTAGCCCGAGGGGTCCTGATGAGTCGAGCCCTCAACCCCTCGTTTTCTCGTCCTTTGCTCGATGCTGCCCTCCAGTGGCGAGACCAGACACTCTGTTCTCTTAGATTCCAGAGCGGATGAGAGCTTTATCGACCAGGAGATGGTGCTACAACTTGGCATTGAGACTGCGCTACTTGACTTCCCAATCGAGGCCAAGGCCCTCAACGGTAAGCTGCTCGCTTGTGTGGCGCACCGAACCGTCCCGGTCAAACTATTGATCCCCGGTGGGTGCAGACTTTTTCTTTGTCTGCAAGAAAGACCGTACCCTCCGGCCATGCATCGACTTCAGGGGGTTGAACAACATCACCATCAAGAACAAGTATCCCTTACCTCTCATTAGCTCTGCCTTCGTTCCTCTCCATGGGGCCACCGTGTTCTCTACATTGGATCTACGCAACGCCTACCATCTGGTCCGCATCCGTGAGGGGGATCAATGGAAGACTGCCTTCAACACCCCCCTGGGTCATTTTGAATATGCCCTTCAGTCTTACC
This sequence comes from Lota lota, assembly GCA_026745465.1. Classification (NCBI taxonomy): domain Eukaryota; kingdom Metazoa; phylum Chordata; class Actinopteri; order Gadiformes; family Lotidae; genus Lota; species Lota lota. The sequence goes on from JACYXH010000659.1 coordinate 4,125,385, forward strand.
AACACCCCTGCTGTGTTCCAAGCCCTTGTGAATGATGTCCTCCGCAACATGCTCAATCATTCTGTTTTTGTTTATATAGATGACATCTTGATCTTCTCCAAGTCCTTGGCTGAGCATAAACATCACGTGTGGCAGGTTCCTCAACGTCTACTGGAGAATTAACTTTATGTCAAGGCGGAGAAATGTGAGTTCCACGTGCAATCCATCTCCTTTCTGGGATACATCATAGGCCAGGGGGAGGTGAGAATGGACCCTGCCAAGGTTTCCGCAGTGGCGGAATGGGCCTCTCCCTCAACCCGTAAGCAGCTTCAGCGGTTCCTTGGTTTCGCCAACTTTTACCGTTGCTTTATTCGCGGGAGCCGCATCGCCGCAGCACTCACGGCCCTTACCTCCACAAGAGGACCTTCGAGTGGACACCGAAGGCCGAGACCGCCTTCCGAGGTCTCAAGGAACGGTTTGTGTCTGAGCCCATCCTCTCCCAGCCTGATCCCTCTCTCCAGTTTGTGGTGGAGGTCGACGCCTCTGACACCGGGGTAGGGGTGGGGCCTTGTATTTTGGTCGCTTTAATTTCACCCTGACCTTTCGACCAGGCTCCCGGAACATCAAGCCAGATACCTTATCCCGTTTACACTCTACCGAGGACCCATGCAAGGACCCCGAGCCCATCCTGCCGCCCTCCCGTCTCGTCGGCAAACTCACCTGGGAGACTGAGTCGGCAGTTCTCCAGGCGCAGGGACTACAGCCTGATCCAGGTACTTGTCCCTGACTCAGTGCGGTCTAGGGTGCTTTTGTGGGCGCACTCTACCAGACTCACCTGTCACCCTGGCGTAACCCGCACCCTAGACTTCCTGGGGTCTAGTAAACTTCCATGGATGCGGACACCCGCTCATTCATCGCGGCATGTTCCACCTGTGCACGGAACAAGTCCTCAACCAGATCCCATTCAGGCTTGCTCCGCCCCCTGCCCATTCCCAGTCATCCTAGGTCCCACATTTCCTTGGACTTCGTCACCGGGCTTCCTCTGTCCGAGGGGAACACCACAGTCATTGACCGATTCTCCAAGACCGCCCACTTCCTGGCCCTACCCAAACTCTCCTCTGCTAGGGAGACAGCTGACCTTTCGGTGCTTCATGTGTTCCGCCTTCATGGCATCCCTTCTGACATCGTCTCGGACCGGGGACCCCAGTTCATTTCCCAGGTCTGGCGAGCGTTCTGTGCGGCACTGGGAGTCACTGTCAGTCTCTCTTCTGGGTACCACCCGCAGACCAATGGACAGTTGGAGAGGTCTAACCAGGTTACCAATGCCAACTCGTCCTCTTGGAGTTCCCAACTTCCCTGGGTCGAGTACGCCCATAATTCCCACACCAACGCGTCCACTGGTTTGTATCCCTTCATGTGCTCATTGGGGTACCAGCCACCCTTGTTCCCATCCATGGAGGCTGAGATTGCGGTTCCCACCGTCCAGGCTCACATGCGCCGGTGTCAGCATACCTGGAGACGCGCACGCGCTGCCCTGTTCCGTGCTTCCACCAGCTCCCAGCACCAAGTGCACAGGCGTCGTACACTGGCCCCACAGTACACACCTGGGCAGAAGGTCTGGCTTCCGTCGAAGGATCTTCCATTAAAGGTGGCTTCCCAGAAACTCGCTCTCCGCTTTGTCGTCCCTTTGAAATTTAGTCCCTTGTGAACCCCTGTGCTGTTCGTCTCAAACTCCCTTCATCCCTTCGTGTCCACCTAACCTTTCACGTCTCCCAGATCAAGCCTGTGTCCACCAGACCGCTGTCACCCCCTACGATAGCTCCGCCTCCACCCAGGATCATAGACGATCACCCGGCATTTTCAGTCTGGCGACTACTGGATGTGCGTGGACTGGGAGGGCTACGGTCCTGAGGAGCGTTCCTGGATTCCTCGGAGTCTAATCCTGGATGCCTCTCTCATCTGGGACTTCAGTAAGAAGCACCCGTCCAGTACCGGGCGTATGCCAGGTCTGTCACGCCGTCCACTTCTGCCACCTAGCGGTGGTCATTGTCTTTCTTCTACGTCATCCATTCATCTCCCTCTGTCTACACACCGGCCGACAATCTTCATTAGCACTCACTATATCAACCCCGGATCTCCAAGCAGTCATCGCTAGATTGTTGTTTACATTACTACAGTCAGTACCTCGTCCCTGGCCCTTCCTCGTGTTCTGATTGCTATAGTGTTTATCGCTTGCGCTAAACAGTCTTCTTCCTTTGTTCAGCCTGTCCGACTACCCGCCCGTTGCTGAACCCTCGCCTGTCTGACTACCTGCCTGCCATCAAGCCCCTCGCCTCGTCCTCCTGTTTCCTGCCTTACTCTTTTGTTGCCCTCAGTAAATCCCTTGTATTATTTACCTCCGTGTCTCTGTGTCGTGCATTTGGGTCCACTCACTGAGCTCGCGCCTTAACAATTTTCTCATTTATTTCCCTTTTTGAGTGGCTACATATTTACAGAGCGTTTAAAAAAATATTAATCTTCTCATTTAGTTATTCAAAATCAATAACCCAATTTTGTTTTGCTTTGTGTAGGGTAGCAGAGGTGTGTATACTCGTCTAAATTATTATGTATGATTATTATTGACCATTATTTTGTACATTTTATCATAGAAGCAAATTAACAGATTATCAGGTGGTGGTGATGGTGGTGGAGGAGGAAGGCAGGGAAGAGTTGAGCGTTTCACCATGAGCAGGTAAGAGAAGTGAGGTCAAGGAGAGACTACAGGAGGAAATTCCCCAGACCGCCTCCTCTGAATGATGCTGCACACACACACCAACCAGCACTTTTGTTTACATGCAATGTGTTGGACTTTGTAGTTTGAGGCTACCGTCGTTGGTGTGCTCCTGCATCAATTAGCTGATTTCTCATACAGTCATTATGTTAATTTGGAGGATAAACTATTTGGGAGTTTTCACACAAAATCACTTGCTGATTCAATTGACAACAGCTGTGTCTGATTTAATCAGTGTCTGAGGACAAAAGAGGGGAGGTCCCCATTGTATGGTTGACATTGTTTGTATAATGTGTCTTTACATTTTGAAATGTTACTTTGTTTGAGGTAGCAGTGTGTTGGGGCCACAGCTTGTTTGTGTGGATTCAAAACTTCTCAACCGCTAACTGCAGTCGTGGAAATAATTGGCTATTTTGGGAGAACTACTTACTGAAGACAAGCATATTTTTGTCAGTTGAGGTATTGTTGCAAAGGTTGCAAATCAGTTGGCTTTACTATCACAACAGACTAAAAAACATTTCAAGAACTTCCCCTTATAATTACCGATTTGTTATACACTGATAAATATATATCAGACAGTTACTCATTGGCAGCGTCTGTATGACATGAGAATTCTGTAGCATCATATTCCACTGTGCAGCTTAAGGTTGACTGTGTCAAAGAAACAGTGATGATGTCTCTCAAGAGAGTATTGATGCTACAGTCAGGGGCTTTGTTGATATTCACTATTGTCTAAAATTATGTAGATAAAAGTAATTATATTATCTCCTTTACTTATATCTGCTTCTATACTGATGAAATGAAAAAATTAATAGTGTCACATTATATATATCCATATAACGCAAGGCTCTTCGGAACTACAATCAACATCAGCCTATAGACAAGCATGGCCATGATTACTCACAGGCATGAACCAGTTCAACCCTCATCATCACTGTGTACGGATCCTTCCGTATCATCTCAGCGATGAAGCAAATTATCAGAAAATATCTAAATCAACATATGTCATGAAAATCTTGTTTTTGCGGGATGCAGGAGCCAATTCCTTTGTTTTCATTTAGTTGTCATTTTCAGTATTGTGTGTGTGTGTTTGTTTTGTTAATTGCTGTTTGCGCTGTGTGCTCCCCCTACAGGGCACGTTGTCCTTAAAGGAAAGGACCTGAGGCCTTGAGGGGGTTTGGCTGGGAAAGCACACAGTCTTTAGACCTTGCCGGTCTTGCCGTTTTTTGCCGGTTTTGTTTTCCCTTTCTATAACAATAATCCCTACTTTCATTATTTTGTTAAATCAGTTAAAGACACAATTGTTAATAAATGAAGATCTTTTTATTTAAATTTCATCTGGACATTCCATTTTTTCGCAAGATGACAAGCGTCTACTATAGCCTATACCCAGTCATCCCAAGGGTGAGCGACACAAAGGACAATGGACGTTCTAGTCACTACACGGGAAGTGTTCTCAAGTCCTGCCAGGTCCGGTCACAAGCAGCCCCACTGTTACCAGGAGAGAACCAAGTGAACCACAATGTTGTCAATATGGAGAGCAGCCAAGGAGACAGAGATTAATTTCTCGCTGCATGAAAACAGATATGGAAGTTAGTCTGTTGATGAAGAGACACAACGATTCAGATGCTACTTCTCTGTAGCTAGACATCAGAATAAAAAAGGAAGTGTTTAGGATAAGGGGAACCTACAATACTTTTTTAGCACTCTGACAGTGTTATTAGGTTTAATATATCATATACTGGAGACATCCTTTCTTTCTAGATGTTTGGATTGGATTTTTTTTACTTGGAATCAGAGTGCTGTGCTTTTAGGATGGTAACCTTATTATTAGGATGTAAATGATCACAGCATTTGATCTGTATGATTGAATCTGTCAACCCTTTCCAGACCAGTAATTTCAAGTCCCGTAGAGGATGTTCACATTAATCTCTCAAACGTACAGTGGCGCCATGTAGCTGTTATGGAAGGGTCATGAACAACAAACATATCTAGGAAGGGAAACAATGAGTTATCAAACAATGAAGGATTGTTACAGTACAACCAGTCAGGAACAGAGCTAGGCAGGTCAGGAACAGTGCTAGGTAGGTCAGGAAGATGGCTATGTAGGTCAGGAACAGGACTAGATAGGTCAGCAGGAGGGCTAGGTAGGTCAGGAACAGGGGAAAGTCAGGAAGAGGGCTTGGTAGGCCAGGAACAGGGATAGGCAGGCCAGGAACTTGACTAGGCAGGTCAGGAACAGGGCTAGGCAGGACAGGAACAGGGCTCTGTAGCTGTGGAGTTAGTGCCGCAATCTCCAGGATACAGCCAATGATAAGGTCACTGCCATGAACATGGGAACTCTGCTGGGTTATTTTTGTTGGTTGGTTCCTTCTGACAAGGTTCATGCAGGTAGGTCAACCCAAAAGCAGACATCAGACTCAAAGGTGGTGCAAAGGAAGCTTTACTTGATGAAAACAGGCAGAAATAAAAAGGAACTGACAAACTGGGGCAGACACTAGGAAACCTAAATACATGGAACACAGGTAAACAGAATGACTAATAAACAAAGTTGACAAACATTTCACTAAAGACACAAAGGGAAAACAGGGTGCAGGATCGTTACAGCTCTTGCTTGTTTGCTGTTTAAATATGGCCCGTGTCGATGTGAGGGAGTTTGACTCCCAGCCGGGAGGTTCTCAGTGTGAACCCCATCTCCAGAAAGTACCTGTCCATATCGTTGAGATGCATGTCTTAACCCCTACATACTCACTTTTATAAAAAAAGTTGCCAACATAACATAACGACATGTTTTTTGTGAATTTGTCATCCAGCCACTGTGGTAAATTTCCCCAACAAGTATTTCCTCTGTGAGCATAATACAAATTAAATAAGAAAATAAAACGGAAATTAATAAATAGGGCCATGCACTATTTAGTACTAAATTATCGGGCACTATTTTGCACCAACCTGGTTACAGTTGAACATCTTATCAGTTCAGACTGTGTGTGTGTGTGTGCTTGCTAATCCAGTGAGTTCTGCTTTAGCCCATGTTAAGAGAGCATTCTTAAGTAGGGTGACCTAGTTCTGCGCGCGCCTGTTAGCTGCTCTCCCGTTTACTAGATGCCTTGAACCTGCAGCACGCCTCTGGCTGCCTGGCTTTGATCGTGCATGCTCCCCTTGTCCTGGGGAGCGCTCTGTTTCTGTTTCTGTTTCTGTTTCTCTCTCTCTCTCTCTCTCTCCCTCTCTCTCTCTCTCTCTCTCTCTCTCTCTCTCTCTCTCTCTCTCTCTCTCTCTCTCTCTCTCTCTCTCTCTCCACACACACAAACACACCTCTGTGTCTATTTGCCTCCATTTCCTAACCCTCTCTCTATCTCTCATCCGATCCCGGTCTTCAAGGTCCAGGTCTTGGGAGCGACAACATGGGAGCCAAGGCGTCGCTAGCGGGGGGTCCAGGGGGCGGGACCTTCTCCTCCTCCTCCTCCCTGGGCACCTCCCCCACGCTGGAGAACATCCAGGCGGCGTATGAGGACGGGCAGCGGGACGCGGCCCTGGAGCTCCTCAGGCAGGCCTGCTGCGTGGAGTGCACCGCGGGGATGGCCAGGCTGCAGGGGGTGAGTGGACCTGTTTTGGGTTTTTTTTTTACAGATTGTGGCTGTTATTTACAGAAGACATCGGAACTCATCGTCTGTGAAATGTTGAGCTATCGCTCTACTGATGTGGTGTAATTGTATTGTTGTGTATTAAGAAAGAACCCATGGTTATTCCAGGTATCGCCGTGTCAGATCAATATTTTGCCAATACGCAGCCGTACTATTTAACTTCATCCCTCTTTTTTAGTGTCGACTCGTGTCGACATATTCTCCTTGTCAACTCATCTGCAGGTTTTCTGACAGCATACTGAATGTCAGAATGATCTGATCTCACTTTTAGGGGATGTAGTATTCCTCCAGGACTGAGGGAGTGTTGATGGTTAGGGAAGTGTGTCTGTCTGAGGGACAAGATGAGCAGTGAGAGAGCATGTTGCGCTTGTTGTTCTGCTGTGCTGCGATGCCATGGGGAGAGCTGGCCTACTTCTCTGTTCGCTAACATGAGCGCACGTTGCCGCTGCTGCTGTCTTCTGACTGGAGGAGGAAGGAGGAGAGTCTAGTCAAGTGTTAGTAAATAGTTCTGGATTCGATCCTTGCACACAATGCCTTAACCCTGCATCTAAAGTTCCCTGTAAGTTGCTTTGGTTAAATGTGTATGCTAATGACTTAATAGTGTTTGCGAGACGGGAAGCATTAAAGAGAAAATGCATCAGTGATATGTTCAATATTTGGCTGAGCGACGCTGACCTTACATTACCAACGTTTGAATGATACTGTAACGGACAACCTCAGTGGACGCGTGGATTTGGACTGGAGTTCTCCCTCATGAGCTTAACCATGCTGCTTACCAACTGATGTGACGGTTAAAAACATTTCCGAGACAGCCCTTTGTTTGCATCAAACCTCCATATTTCACAACCTGATATGGAGCATTACTAATGCAATAAACCATTGTTTAACTATGGCCAGAAGGAAAAGGATGAAACCTGTAATTAATCCAATATTCAACCTGGAAAAACCAGTCAAGATTGTATTGGTTTTTGAGAGTCAATAAGGGTGGCAAAGTAAGTCAACGTTTTCAACAGCCTGTTAATTTAATCAAGATGGCCTTAAGTCTGTGGACAAATTTAGGCCTGTGTATGAACGAATCTATGAATTTGTTAAAACATTTTCACTTTTTCTTGGTTATCTGCTGCCATCTAGTGGCAGATGTAAAAGGTTTATATTGCGTACACATTATTTAGAAAAGGTAAAGGTACTTTTATTGTCACATACACATATAGTGAAATTTTTCCTCTGCATTTAACCCATCCCTGAAGGGAGCAGTGGGCAGCCAATCACAGCGCCCGGGGAGCAGTTGGGGTTACGTGTCTTGCTCAAGGACACCTCGACATAGAAGTCGGGGCTCGAACCAGCAACCTTCTGATTTTTGCCAGCCGGTTGCCAGTCCACCCGCCTTAACTCCTGAGCTAATGTCCCACCAGAAGTGTATACATATAATACAATTCATATATATATATAAATAAGAAGACCTGATATAGAGTGAAGATGTCTTGAGTAGAACACATTCACTGATACTCCATATACAGCCAGACTAAATGTCTGTTTTGGAGAATGACATTCAATATTGACATTTAGTAGGACACTTTCCTATGGTTGTTGGTATTGATTTTTTACCCTGGGGACATTCATATTATAGTCTGATATTGGACCAGGCTAAAATAAGGTATCGGCATTGTTTATTTGAAACCACTATCTTAGTGTGCTTTCTATGTTTGATAGTTAAACTTGTAGCACAAAACAATGTATCCCACTGTGATATCTGTGAAAAAGTGTTACATTACACTAAATGATTTATTACTGAAACACAAATGCTCAGAGAAGTGAGTAGTTGTTCTATAGGTACCTTTTTAAATAGTTATAATAGCATAGGATCCATATTTTCATGCATCGACCATACAGAAGGGTTTGTGTGCATTACGGTTATTATTTCTGTCTTGCCGTTATGAGGGTCAAAGGGCATTGAATGTACTTGAACAATTGAATGCAGGACTTAGAAGCTGTTCAAGACTGGGTCTGTTAAGAAAGGGTTGCAGACGTCTTCGTGACTCTCAATGAACAGGCAGCCCCTCCCCTCGCCTCATCAATATCGTTCACACACTTGTCACTTTACGCTTGCACTTTAAATGATTTGCTCTATTTTTTATTGTTTGCCACATTTTTAATTCATATTCCTTTTAAACCATCTCTGGCTATTCTGACCCGTTTGTATCTGCACTGTGGATCCCTGGAACTGTGCTGGCTTTGTCTCTGTTAACATATGAAAATAAAGCTGTCTCTCGGGGTGTGTGTGTGTGTGTGTGTGTGTATGCGCATGGTTGTGTGTGTGTGTCTGTATTTCTGTGTCTGTGCGTGTGTGTTTCTGTGTGTGTATTTCTGTGTCTGTGTGCATGCGTGCTTGTGTGTGTGTGTGTGCGTGTGTGCGTGCGTGTGTGTTTCTGTGTGCGCGCGTGTGTGTTTCTGTGTGTGCGTGCGTGAGCGTGTGTGGTCTCCAGGTGCGTCTGCTGTGCGTGGCCACCCAGCACGGGGACGAGGCGGGCGTGCGCTACCTGCTGAAGGAGGCGCGCGTGGTCGTGCCCCAGGACCCGTCGGACCACAACCCCGCCATCCTGGCCGCGCACTACGGCCACGCTGGGGTGGCCAGGGAGCTGCTGGACTCTGTGCCCGGTAATCATCCCAATTATCGTTATCATCCTAACCATCGCAATAATATCATAATGGTCATCCTCATCATCATCAACATCATCATTTTAATTAAGGGCATTTAAATAACACTTTCAAGTCACCAAACACACTTTACATAGTGAGTGAGAGAGAGAGAGAGAGAGAGAGAGAGAGAGAGAGAGAGAGAGAGAGAGAGAGAGAGAGAGCGTGTGACAGAGAAAGCGTGTGACAGAGAGAGAGAGAGAGAGAGAGAGAGAGAGAGAGAGAGAGAGAGAGAGAGAGAGAGAGAGCAGGGTGTTTGACTCCTAGCCAAAAGGTTCTGGATTCGAACCCTGATGTCTGCAGTCTACCTTTACATTGTTGTGTTTGAAACTGCCACAACCTTGGCAAAACGTTTGTATTAGTCTAGGATACGGTATTTTTACGTTGATTTCAGATTTTACGGTACTACAACTCTCGTGTCCTTGGATAAAAGTGTCTGCTAAATGACCCAATAGTGACTGGTAAACCACAACAATCATAATGATCATAAAAACTAAATTAAACTCATTTTTTGTCCTTCCTGTGTGCCTGTGTGTCCGTCCATATGTGCATGTGCGTGTATGCTTTGTGCGTGTGTGTGTGTGTGTGTGTGTGTGTGTGTGTGTGTCTGTGCGTGCCAAGGGCCCTGTCTCAGGGCTGACCTGCTGAACTGGATGCTGGCCACTGCTTGCAGGCAGGGCCATCTGGACGTGGTGAGGCTCCTGGTGCACACGTACAACGCCGACGCCCGGGACTGCGGCATCCACAGCGACGAGTTTGCCGTCATCACGGGCCTTCCGCTCTACGCCGCAGCACAAGCAGGTAGGACCTATTGCCACAATCACCACCGCCGTGTCACTGTACCCCACTGCTGGAGGCTCTCTGGATGTAGGCTTTTACACCAACGGTGCAGTCCGTGCACTCCATGTTTTGGTTCTGGTTGCGTTCATGACAGTGGTGTATCATGGGAAATGTTACATGTTGTAGTTGATGTGGTTATTAGAATAAATTCGTATGCTTGCATAAATATAAACGTAAGCACGGTATATAATAATATTTTGTATTTAAGAGGTTAAAAACACCCATGTAACGTTTTTCTGCAGCTGTGACTTGTTTTTTGTTTGGAATATTTGAATTGCTAAGTATCTAAAACCTGTCCATATGTCGGATCAAGCAACTGAGGATTGTTTTTATTTTATTAAAATCGGGTTTTGCACGGAAGTGATGACTGTCGTGAAAATAATTAAATTGTTTGGGGTTAAAGAATTGGCCGACGCAATCGGAAAAACTGATTTCACTGCTTTCTTGCGCAGTCCTTTCTGAAAATTACTGTGCTGTTCAGATTGCCAGAATCGTAATCAACATCTATATGCTAATTGAGAATTTACTCGTTGAAACCAGAATGAATTTGACCAAAAACAATCTTGGCTGTAGTGGGGAAGAGAGGATAGAAAAGAAAAAGGAAACAGGTTTTCTAGATACTGATATCGCACATGAGCGGATATTCTGGCACAGTAACCTTGGATATTATAATACAGGATATTGAATGGCTTTGAAGCGTGAGTCTGTGGCAGAATGAAAAATGACCAGGTTCAGCTGGCAGACACCTGGCCCCATATCTCCAAAACAAACTGTTAATGCATTTCCCTTCAGTGGGTGTTTGTCAACTGGTTTTGTGATTTATGGGTTATTTTTTATACAATGACTTGGCTAGCTCCGTTATATTTTAATTCATTAAAGTTAACGTGTATGTGTGATGTGTGTGTGTGTGTGTGCGTGTATGTGCGTGTGTGGGTGTGTCAGCCAATGAGGACATAGCGTGCTTCCTGCTGCAGAGCGGAGCTGGTTTCTCCTCTTACACCCTGATGGACCATCCGGCCTTCAGCAAACAGCTCCTCAGACAGAGACTGAAGCAGGGGACCGATGCACAGGGGAATGAGGTGTGTGTGTGTGTGTGTGTGTGTGTGTGTGTGTGTGTTGTGTTGTGTTGGTGACGCTTATCTTACACACACCCGCTTACCCATTTGGCTATTAGAAGGATTATTGAAAATGTCTGCAATTCATGGTGAATTATTTCCTTTATTTCCAGGTCTGAAACGACCACCAAGTTGTAGAGTAAATGCTTTCCAGTTTGTTTTTTGATTTTGTCAATATTGTGTTTAGCTTCTTATTCCACTTCAAAGCTAACCACAACTTGGGTGTTTGGGTGTTTATTGCACTTTAACCCAGAGGAAGCAACACAAATATGTACACTACACATAGATATGACAACTCCTATATGTGGATGGATTAAAGCCCCCCTCCTAAAGGTGTAAAGAGAACCTGGGCTCACGTTTGTCAGGTGCTGAGCGTGTGTTGGAGCGGCCTGAAGCTGCCCTGGCTGGAGCTGGACTGGTTCATGGACCTGTCCTGTCGGCTCACCCACATGGACCTGTCCTCCAACGCCCTGTGCGCCCTGCCCTCCATGGTGCCCTGGGGGCTGGTCCAGCTGCGGACCCTGGACCTGTCGGACAACCTGCTCAGAGAGCTGCCCGCCACACACAGCTCCCAGGAGGTCATATGCACCAGGTGGGTAGGCCTAACAGAAAGTCACTTCGGTCCACTACTAGGGGCAAAACCACAAAGACCCACAAAGAACCCACAACATGGTTCACCTTGGTGTCGTTTAAATTACAGACCTCAGTGTTTTCAATTCAATAGCTAGAAAAGGTATAGTTTTGGAGTGAGTGTCACAAGGCGCTGGTCAGGTTTAAACAAGGCGAGATTATTTTGTATTTTACTATTTTATTTTTAACATAATGAGGGAGTGTAGTTCCATTTCTACTCTCTCATCTAATTTAATTTGTTTTGTTTTTGTTTCATCCTGTTGGGTTGCTGGAAAATGTCCTACGGTGAGGAGTCAGCATGAAAAGGATTGCGTGGCGAACGATCTCGACCACAGTCAACTGCACTTTTAACTCTTTCTCTCTCTTTCTCTCCCTGTCTATCTCCTGCTCATTCTTCCCTTTATTTCCTTCTCTCCCTCTCTATCTCTCTCTCTCTTTCTTTCTCTGCCTTTCTTTCTTTCGCTCTCTCTCCCTCTCCTCCTTTCTCTCTGTCTCCCTATCCTGTCTCTCTACCAGTTTACAAGAGTTGAATCTCTCTCAGAACCAGTTGAGCGCGTTGCCCTCTGGACTTCTCCACCTGGGCCAGCTCCAGCGGCTCCGCGCTGCCAAGAACCAGCTCACGTCTCTGTTCCACATCCCCACCGGTAAGCCATGAGCCTGAATACACACTTGGGGTGTTTCCTCCATTAGAATGTTGTATAAACAGCATGACTCTTAAGCTTCAGCACAACTCTGATAGATACCATCCGATCCATTTGTACAGCATGGATGTTTTGATAAATGCATTGAATACGGAAGTGGGGCCTGTGAGGAAATTAGACTGTGGAATATAGATAAGAAACAATGTACGCCGAATGTAACGTTCTCGGCTCATTCATTTTCAAATGCATTATTCATTCATCGTTATGTAATATAATACACTTCAATATTCCACATCCATGCGTTTGACGCCCCCTCCCCCTTAAAATAATGTATTTATAATTGAACAGAATGTTTATTAAGCAGAAACGGACCGTATCTCATCACCATACCTATGTCTCGGTTTGCGTCAGACACCAACTGGATCGGTCTGAGGAACCTGCAGGACCTGGATGTGTCCGACAACGCTTTGGTCTGCCTGCCCACGGCAGTCATGCACTGTCTCAAGTCGCTGTGCTTCCTCAACGTGTGCCGCAACAGACTGGACTGCTTCCCTGACCCCTGGGCCTGCCCGCTCGTAAGGAATCTGCTCGGCCATCTGCTAGCGTTTAGCTGCTTGTCCTCATTATGCTGTTCAAACTGAAAGGCGTGACCCATCCCATTATGAGATGGGATTTATCGTTTTGTTTTTCACCACAAAGCCTCGATGCTCTTATAAAGGACACACGACACGAGAGAAGTACTTCGTTTTATTGGACAATATTTGAGTCGTTCACATTGCAAAAAGCTCACTCAAACACCCAACAAACCTCTTGGCGTCTCCTTTGTTTGTGTAAACGGGTCCATTTCCATGAAGAGCTTGTATTTACAGAACCGTTTACCAATAGGATTGAAAATCATAGTGTGGTGTAGAAGTTAGATCAAAATCCACAGCAAGTTTCCAGTCCGATTCTTCCAAAAAGACCACCGAGTCAATACTTTATTCGTGGGCTCACGCAGGATCCCCAAAACAACCACCAGAGTCCTTCTGTGGTCACAATTATCTCTGCTTAATTCTGCGTGTAAAATCCTGCGTGCTCTCCCGTTATTCTTCTCCCATACTTCTCCCATAAAAGTTTTTTATTCATCACACAACACAGTATCTTAAAGCACATGACAAGGGCGGGGCTCTCAGTTACCTCCAATCATTACCTGGTATCATATTAACAGATTGCTATTGGGTTACCGTTATTCAAATTAAGCCAATGACAAACCGCCCCTCTCTAGGCTAAACAATTGGGGGGGGTGGGGGGGGGGGGGTGATGGGCCCCGACCTGTTGGTCTGAGGGGGATCTGTTGTTGGGTTGTGAGACAAGGGAAGGGCCATTTGATGCTAATACCAACCGTTGATCAATTGCTTTAAGAACAAAAGGGGGTTAGAGACAGACGTCTGGCAGGGAGGAGGATGAGAACAGGATGAAGGTAAATATACATAATTTGTTTGATCAACTCAAACTCAGACTCAAACGCCTTTGTTTGATCAACTAACAGTCATTGACAGAGAGATTGAGAGACAGGGCTCTGTCAGGGAGGAGGAAAAACGGCACGAGGCAAAACTACATCTAACTTTTTAACAATTAGTACAATCCTCAACTTTGGTGAATATTGTAGTGTTGTCGTATTGTTAATAATGTGAAGAAACACTGGTGTGCGACAACCATGACTTGTGTCTCTCATCATGTAGAAAATATGCAAAGCCTCTTCCAACGCCATCAAGGGTCTTCCCGACACCATATCAATCTTCTGGAAGTCAAGGCTCCAGGAGGTGGACTTCACCGATAACCAGCTGAAGGGGTTGCCACCCTACATATTTGAGCTGGAGGTAAATTGATGAGGAGATAATCTTTATCTTGTGGGTTTCTGAGGGTGAGTGTGTGTGGGCGAGTCATAAAGAGGGTATTAATGCAACATCAAACCATGATATTTTGTCAACTCTGTAGATAAAAAGCTGATACAATTTTCATATAATTATAGTATAATGGATAGTAAATGTGAGATATATGCAATATGAGTTCCCCATATAGTTGCATGGCTTGTTCCGGACCAGAGTCTTGGTTAATTGCTTGAAATATGTACAGGAATTTGTCTATGTTCATATACAGTAGCATTCACATGCAATTTCTTGGTACACCACAAAGTGGCACTGCAGTGCTGTCATGGCACAGATATTTAACTTCACTTTCTAGTTCTTAGTTTATGTAAAGAAAGCAAGAAATGGATATGATGCAAACACAAGATGTATTTGGCTTATTTATTATCACATTGAGAAATTGTTTTCACTTTACTATAGGAAAACCCTGGGAATACCAACAACATTTTTGCTTTTAACTACGTTTTCAAAATGACGAATTTATTTAAATGTTTATTTTGGTTATTTTACTGCCACTGTTCATATATCTCAAATGTAACATTTAATGTAAAATACTGAGGGTAACCTTAGCCTAACACTTGTGCCTTGAGGTGATTCGTGAATAATCACATTTTATGTGTCATAATCTTCCATGATAATTTAATCATGTCATTACCCATTTCCTGGTGCAAGAAATCACCGTAATAGTATTTTACAATACGTTTTACAAAATGATGTAAATTTATTTAAGAATGAATTAACAGGGAATGAAATGGCTAGCCGTGACCTCACATATATTTTCAGGGGTTACATCTGTAAATGTTCAATCTTGGATAACACGGAAAATGCCAATTACTATTACATGACTAGAGGATTCTAGGTATAACGAATAGATTTTCTCCTCTCCCCTCCCCTCCCATCCCCCCTCTCCCCTGCTCCAGGCCCTGGTCTGTCTGCGACTGGCCGGGAATCAGATTTCCACGCTGCCGGCACCCAATAAATGGAAGTGCTCCAAGCTCAGGACTCTGGACCTGTCCAGGAACCAGCTGGGCAAGTAGGTCTTCCCTATCAGTCCTCTGGGTTTAACCTTCAGATCTGGGAAAAGAAGAAGTGCTCTTTATGACACACGCACACACACACACGCACACACGCACAGACGCGCACACACGCACAGACGCGCACAAGCACAGACGCGCACAAGCACAGACACAGACATTTGTACATCAGTTCATGTGACAGTTTACAGGTATTAACCGACGTGGATTAGTCCCATGAGAATTGCCTTCAACTTTGGAGCAAATACTGAATGAGTGTTGAATGACGGGTTTGAGTTGTAATAATAACCCAGTGTCTACGTATCATCCTGACGATGCCGTGTCTTCTAGAACGGAGGAGGGACCTAAATCCAGGAGACGGGGGTTCCTGACCACCTGGAGCAAGAGAGACCCAGACCCAGGTACCAGCAGCACTTCACTCCTCTGACTCAGGAGCACTATTTCGTTTAGAACCGTTTCATCCACTGTCAGAGCGAGGCTGGGAACAATCCAAGCTTATGAAACTGGAGTGCAGACAGAGATAAGCTAGTGTTATTTGAAAAGAGTCAAGGGCATAATAGTTACATAACAGTACATCTCAACAAAGTGAGTTAGCAATTCAACACAAGAGCTTAAAACAAAACAGACCACAACTGAGTTGGTGAGATGTTCTTGGAAGCAATTCATCTTTATTGCATAACAGTAAACATTACACAATGTTCAGATTAGTTCTCCCATATGTCTATTTATTTTCAGTATGTTGTTAACAATTAAAACTAAATATTGATAGAGATCGGGTCCAAATATATTGGCAATAGCCAATAGCTCTACTGCCTTCGGCATCCCATATCGCCATGGTAACATTATTGTGGATGATTGACACTCACAGATTGACATCCACTGTCCATCACTGAATCTGCATGCGTGGCTTTCTGTGTATTTGTTTGTGTGTGTGTGTGTGTGTGTGTGTGTGTGTCCTCTCCTCATCTGCTTACTTTCCCTCCTGGCAGTGTGTCCCGTCGAGTTCCCCACAATCCTCCAGGATTCTCTGGAAGTGCTCTTCCTGAACGACAACCATCTAGAGTGTGTCCCGGCATCCCTGTGTGGTCTAGTGAACCTCAACGAGCTCTACCTCACCAAGTGAGTCCTGGTGCTGTAGGGTTTGAAGCCCTAATGGTCTACGGTCTACTTGTAGGCATCATTGAGCAAGTTTGCCCTAACCTGACCCCCTACCTCCTCCTAACCATTACATTTATCTAAACTCACTGTAAGCGGCTTGAATAGTCTGCAAATAAAGGATAGGAACGTGCCACACTCACATTGCCAATGATCTGTTGGGTTCTCTGATACTGCAAGTTCAAAGTGTCCAGGTCTGCGCTGTCCTGTGTTTGTATGCAGCAACCCATCAGGGACACACGTCCTGCATCTGATGCAGTCCTTTGGTTTTTGGCACTGTATAAATACATTGATGTTGGTGAAGGTTTTTTGCACGACTGCATGAGTTTGTATAAAGGGCTTTGTGTATCGTTGATGGGTTTGAATCCCACCAGCTCATTGATCAGCTCCATGTGTCCTCCATCATCTTTCAATTAATTTACGAGACTGTATGGATTACCGCTGCAGCACCCCATAATGCACGAGGAGCCAATCCTTGCTCTGTCGATAGAGCGTCCTATGTAATAAAAGAGAGGAGAGAGGGAGAGAGAGGGAGACAGAGGGAGAGAGAGAGAGAGAGAGAGAGAGAAGGGGATAGAGAGAGGGAGAGGGGGAGGGGGAGAGAGGGGGAAAGAGAGAGAGAGGGAGAGACCCTAAACCTAGCGTCTCACTCCCCTGCATCTAACCAGCGTCCCTGGTGGTGATTGTTTACATTGATTCCAGCAGGACAGTTTAAACGACAGCTGTGTTTAGACCACCGATCTTCCCAGCAGGGACCGGGAGAGAAGAGATGGCGGTAGATGGATCTAGATGTCCCTTTACCCAACGCCCAGTTCTGACACCCCCTAATGGTCCACATTGAATAATTTAGCGCCACAGAGAAGCCTAAATCTATGAATATGCTAATTGAAAAGCACGCTCACGCATTCAACCCCACACCTCTTAATCCGAGGCCATTAAATGCAGCCTGTCAGCATATCCAGCCACCAGCACACAACTCTCATGTAGCAAAACATTCATTCCATCATTTATGGAATAAATGAACCACAGGACATAAATGACCTACAACATTTATTTAAAAAATGCTTTGTGTGTTTTATCTGAAATGATATGGAGCTTGGGATTTGCTTTTGAACTGAATACAGCCCATAGGCCCATGTTAGTCCCACGATTAAATATGCATACTCCATTGTGAAAATCAATCAATGGCCCATACATATTTCCTATTTCAATTGCAAATAGCCGGCAAAATCAACTCTGACTAAACAAACATTATGTAACACGCCAATAAACATCACAAAAACACTTTTGGTGTCCCATTTCAACGCTTCTATTGAAATCCCCTGCCTTAAATCCCAGCTTTCTTCCCTGGCAACAAGTGGCTTGTTGCCTTCAATTGTTTCATGACCTTGCCGGGAATACCGCTGAGCTCTGCTGAGGTCCCGCTTTAGCAATTTAGCCCGGGTCTAAAAGCCTCAACATTAGCTTACTATGACCTTCTCTGTGTTGGTAATATGTAAATCACAAACACATGTGAACCAATGAAACGCTGCGGGCTACGCAGTGATCTCAGTGGGGGGCTCATTAGTGATTCATACGGTTTTTCTCTTGTTTCCACGTCAGCAATCTGCTGATCCACGAGATCCCTGTGGAGCTGGGTCAGCTGTCTAACCTGTGGCAGCTGGACGTGGAGGACCTGAACATCACCAACGTACCACAAGAGGTCAGGAAGGAAGGTACTCTACCAGTGTCTTTTACAAGCTCTCCTGGCTCCAAGGAGGAAAGGAAATGGTGGTGGGATAGGGATAGTACAGAACAGTATGGGTAGTAGACAGAGTGCATTTCCACGTGCTCTTTAGATGGTTTGACAGTCATCTCAATTTGATTTCACAACATGTAAAAGCAGCAACTGTATTATCTGTATTTTAATATAAAAAACACTGAATGCATAATGTGTTAACCTGAAGACCTCTATCCTCCCCAAGTGAGGATATACTTGTATATCAGCCAAGATAAACGTAACACTTGGCTAGATTAAGAATATCAGTATCGGCCAACACATTTC
The DNA here is from genome assembly GCA_026745465.1 of Lota lota. NCBI lineage: Eukaryota > Metazoa > Chordata > Actinopteri > Gadiformes > Lotidae > Lota > Lota lota. Next base: position 4,143,835 of record JACYXH010000659.1, read on the forward strand.
CCATGGGATCCTGCTTCCCTACTTTCCGACATCCTGTCTCTGCTCCCGGCCGTCCCAGGTACTGCGTCCATCCTGGCCTACCTGCGTGCTCACCTGCGCAAGGCGGAGCCCTGCAAGCTGCTGAAGATGCTGCTGGTGGGGCCCCCGCGGCAGGGCAAGACGTCCCTGCTGGAGGCCCTGAATGCGGGCAGGACCTCCGCCTTCAGCACCACTGACTGCAGCATCTCCACCTCCACCTGGGAGCTGGACAAGCCGGGTGCCTGCAGGAACACGGTGAGGGCCAGGGTGACGGGGCGAACGTTGTCTCAGTTATCTGACCTAGTGGATGTGGTGGTGAAGGTGATGAAGATGGTTGTGGAGGTGGTGGTGGTGGTGGTTGTTCCCAAGCTTTGGGTCGCGTGCTGTGACTGAGCCGCCGCAACAAGGGACCAAGTGGGGTGTGTAATATTCTCCATTTTATTTATGCATTCCTGTTCATTTGTGTGTTTTTTAGCGAGCATTAGTGTGTTTGAAGACTGTAAAGTGGAGATACTGTATCATAGAACAATATGCATGTTCATTCTCTGACATGTGGAGGGTCCTAGGCTGACAGTACCTCCTACAGGTGAGTCACGGTGTGCGTTAGGGATCCCTTGGGTGCAGCAGTCAGGGTCATGGAGAGTGTGTAATAGTAGACACACCTGGTTGTGGTCCACGGGTCTCCTGGTGGTTATTACGGCTCCAGTTGGACTCCCCCCGCTGATCCGAGAGAATAAGGGTTTTTTAAGATGTAACTCATCTTCCCAGCATGGGCTTGGAATCCATTTCCTGCCCTCTGTGAGTCAGAAAAAGAGAGGGATGAAAAACTGCCAGAGACCACTGGCAAAGAGCATGCTGTGAGTTTAACCTTCACTCCTTCTCCTTGGTGATGCCATGGCACACGTCTGGCGTTTCCCCACGCTGCTGGGGTTCATGGGTGATTATCCTAACCAAATTGAATCTTCTTAGCCAAGTTTGAAATGTAATAACCTTTGTGGGTACTTCAAGGTGCAATATGCAGGATTTGGATTTCAAGCTAGCTCTGGGCTAAATGTAAAAAAATAAAAAAACTCTCTGCTCTCGTCCCTCTCCCTACTCTCTGTAGCCCCGCCCACCCGTAAAAAGTGAGGCTCGCTTTTTGAGATTTGACATGAGATTTATCTACGCTGCTGCAGAGTCAGAGCAATTAACCTAGCTTGTAACCTTAAAGTTAGCATCTACAGGACAGAATGTGTTCAAGAGCACATTTCAAACATAAAAATGTATTGTACCTTTAATCGAAGTAGGATGAATAATGCAGTTCCAATATCCCAAATGAAATAATAACCCCATCGGAATGAATGAATAATAAATACGTTGAGGATTTATTGTAGTTGTTGTTGTGTCAACAGAAGGATTCGATGGTGTTCAACGTGTGGGACCTGGGGGGTCCGGCCAGCATGTCCACAGTGAACCAGTGTTTCTTCACGGACAAGGCCCTGTACGTGGTGCTCTGGAACCTGGTGCTGGGGGAGGAGGCCGTGGCCAGCCTGCAGACCTGGCTGCTCAACATAGAGGTAGACACACACGCATGTACACACACACACACACGTGCACGCATTCCTGCACAGCACACACACACACACACACACACACACACACACACACACATATATACACGCACACATACCCCCGCCCCCCCCCAACTAAATCTTGCCCATTCACCTTTATGAGGTAGGGGTGAGGTAGAGCCCCGCCCCCTCTTGCCGTGTGATGTCATCTGGGGCAAGATGGAGCCCTACCCAAAAAAGGACAGGGCCTGCTGGTGACCGGGCGTGATTGTGACGTCTGGTGGTTTTTCAGTTGGGTGTATTCAGAATCTCAGGAAGTCCAGCACCCTCTCAATGTTGTTTCAGCTACTGAAATAGTGGCTCAGGAAACGGTGTGTGTGTGTGCATGTGTTTGTGTGTGTGTGTGTGTGTGTGTGTGTGTGTGTGTGTGTGTGCGCGGGTGTGTCTGTCTGTGTGTGTGTGTGTGTGGGTGTCTGTGTGGATGTGTGTGTATGTGTGTGCGACTCAAGTCTTAGTGTTGTCCTCAGCGCCAAATTAGCCAACATTTGTATTTCCACGGGAGTGGAAGAGGAGAGACCCAAAGGAGGAGTTACTTACAGGAAAGAATGTCTATCCCACACTCCTCAACCCCTCACAAAGGATGTGACCTCACAACCAGCTGGAGGCTGAAATGGAACTTATTCACCGCATATAGAAATGTCTCATTTAGTTAACCATTACCTAAAGTAATAGCTTGATGTAGCTTATTGACTGGACTAGCCAATGCATGGTCTTAGATGTAGGTCCATTATTTGAATTTGATGGCAATAAGGAGGTATTTCTGTCTATATTTATATTCATATCCTTATTTATATCCTGTCCATCTATCTGTCTATCTATGGAGGACATAATCCTGACCGTTTCTTGCTCAGCTGGTAGAGCAAGGCATTACACTAGATGATTTTGTTATGTATTTGGTTTTAGTTTACTGTCATATACAGGTTAGTCTTCTTTTCCCAGAGAGATGAACTGGTTGATGGTAGAACTCGCTGAGCGAAGGGCATAGACTTAAGGGATGGGAATCGGCTGGGACCTCGTTACCTGGAATACGTTATTCCAACGATGTTTAAGTGCAGATACAATATGTATTGCGGTTCTGTATAATTTGTGAAACGATATTAAGATTGTCTGTGCAATTTTATGTATTGTGTGGTTTAATGTTGGGGTTCTACAGGTCTGTAGGTGTCCACAAATGTTTTTTATATGAAAGTGTCTGAAAATAATAAACTATAGGTGAATACACTTTAGCGCCCTCTGTAGGATGATACCATTAAAATGTTTTACTAAGATCACATTGTTTCTAGGAAAATGTTGCTCCTTAAAAAAATATTTTGAGTCCACCTGACGTTACAAGTTCTGTGGAACCAAAGAATCCCAACAATCACATGAATCTGTTTCCCCCCACCCCTAATAGACTTTGTATTCATGTATAAAATGTGTGTGTGTCTGTGCCTGACGCTGCTGCCTTTCTGTGTGTGTCACCCGACCCCTCTCAGGCGCGCGCCCCCAATTCAGCGGTCGTGGTGGTGGGCACCCACCTGGACCTGATCGACACCAAGTTCCGCACGGAGCGGATCGCCACGCTCCGGGCCTACATCCTGGCCCTCTGCCGCACACCCTCAGGGGCCCGCGCTACCGGCTACCCCGACGTCACCTGGAAACAGCTGCAGTCCGTACACTACACGCTACACGTCATGCATCCCGCTACATACTATACCCTACACACTACACACTACGCAATACACGCTACGCGCTTCGCACTACGCGCTACATGCTACATGCTACATGCTACACTAGAAACTACACCACACACTACACTAGACACACTCCACCGGCCTGCGTTAAAAGTCACCTCTCATTGATTTGTGAGGGAGCCCTTCAGAGTAGTGCTTGGCATTACATCAGTGTAACTGGTTGAAGCCGGTTTGGCGTTTTACAATGCTTCCTGTTTTTGCAATGATGTTTATTTGGGTTTTACTTGAATCAAGGCAGGGATTACATGAGGCATTGCAGCAGTATCACTGGGTTTAAAATATAGATATTTAAAATCGAATAACAAAGTGTGTTTGTGTGTGTGTCTGTTTCTGTGCGGTGTGTGTGCGTGTGTGTGTGTGTGTGTGTATGTGCCTGTGCACATGTGCATGTGCACGTGCACAGCGAGGTGTCCTGTAAGAGCCTGGAGGGCATGGAGGGACTGCGGTCGTTGCTCTACCAGGTGGCCTGCTCCATGAAGGACCACACCACCTCAACTTCCAGGGGCCAGAGGCTGGTGGGCAGACTGGTAAGAAAATGGTGGATCCTGTAGGTAGACCACCTAGAAACGTAGGGGGGGCTGTCATGACACCAATACAAACTACAAGTCTTACTTGTAGTTTTTTAGTAAGTCCGGTACTAATCCAAGGCATGAAGTGTTAAGATTGATGTGGGCCATGCTATTGGACAAGCAAATGATTCTATATCAACCATCAAACAAGATGAGATGGGGCTTTAGTAATCCCAGCTTTAGTTATCCCTATTCAAGAGATTGAAAAAACATCTGAACTCCAAAAAACTGTACACAAAATACAGAAAATATATCTCTATACACAATATGAATAGTAAAAAGACTTAGAGCAGCCGGAGATTCAGAATGCATAGTAAAGTAGCGCCAACCACGCTCTGATATCATCATGATGACCCCCCCCCCACCCCCCCAGATTCCCAGGAGCTACTTGACCCTGCAGGAGGCGGTGCTGGCCGAGAGCAGGAGGCGGGATTCTGAGGACGAGGTGCAGTACCTCACGGCCGCCCAGCTGGACCAGGTCATGGATCAGAACCCTGAAAGTGACATCAGAGACTACGAAGACCTGCAGTCAGGTACGGAGTCCTCGTCGATCACCACCGTCTGTTGCCTCACGTCTTACAATAGGGCTAGTTCATCACCATGCATCATGGGAGTTTTTGTTGGCTAGACTCCACCATTTTGCGAGGACACAAGAGAGCTGTAGTACTGTAAACCTAAATCAACGTAAACATACCATAACCTAGGCTAATGAAAATGTTGTCATGTCTCGCATGACACACACTATGGCAGTTATATACACACAATGTCTTCCCTTAATGACAAATTATTTCATGATTAATTAATAAACAATGACCAGAACACCATTACTACCAACATAGTAAGTAACATTCCAAGGTTCCAATATACTTCCAAAATGGAGGCGGTCATTGTGATCACATCCCCACAGCCCTATCACATCTGTTATTCCAGAGAGGCAGGATAATTTAGTTTCTAGGATGTTGACTCCCTTCTAGTGACAAAACACCTAGTGTGTGTTGGCCTGTTTCAGATTGTACTCCCTGATCTTGTCTCAGTTAGATTGTGGCAGGATAGTCTAGTGGCCAGGGGGTTTGACTCACAGTTTCATTGGTTCGTTCCCCATTGTTCGCAGCCTAACCTGTAGGTATGCTGCTCCTTCATAATCTGGATTCACTCACAAGTCACAAATATAGTAAATTGTCATTTTATCGCCTTCTCCATCAATACATCTATTGTTCCACCATCTATAGTAGAACCAGGTAATCCATGAGGTAATCTGTCCATTTATGTATTTATTTTATAAAAACAGGCAAGATAATGCATGAGGTCATTTTACCATTTGTTTGTCATTTTGGAATATTCATGTATCCCATTTTTGCCGGCGGGCAGCCATCAAGTTCCTGATCGAGACGGGCACGCTGCTGCACTTCCCGGACACCAGCCACGGCCTGTGTATGCTCTACTTCCTGTGCCCTGTGTGGCTGTCGGAGTGCCTGCAGAGGATCATCCACCTCAAGTCGTCACGCTCAGTGGCGAGGAACGGCGTGATCGGTGCCGAAGACCTCCGGGTAACGGCAGCATACGCTTCGAAACAGGGAGCAGTCACATGAACCAGCTTTTTTGGCAGCAGCATCTTGTTGTCGTTTTTTCTTTGTGTTTATTGACATTTTTAAGTTTATGTTTTGTGTTTTCTTTGTGCAGATGCTGTTTGTAGGAACAGGCTTCACCGAGCAGACTGAAGAGCAGTATTTCCAGTTCCTGTCCAAGTTTGAGATCGCTCTGCCTGTGGCCAGCAACAGGTGCTGTATTACAAAACAACTTCTTTCTTATACTTGTGGATATATGTCTTGGCATCTACCTTTTTCCACAATTAAAGGCCTTTTCCTTTGATCAAGCAGTGTGATCTCTGAGAAGAACAAATATGCTTACAAAGTGGTTCATTCCGTTTCTTCTCTTGTCTCATAACTATTGTTAACCTCTTTATGACTTCTGTTCTTGAAAGCTGCTATATAAATATATTTGATTACTTACTTGCATACTTACTAAGTTTCTACCTTTGCACGTTCCTTCATTTGTTCTGCCTTCCTTTTCATTGACTGTCCTACGCTTCCTTTTCTACAAACACTTGCTCATTGCTTTCCTCCCTCTCCTCCTCCTCCTCCTCCTCCACCTTCTCCTGCTCCCACACCGGCTCCACGTCATTGCAGCTATCTCCTGCCCCACCTCCTGCCCTCCAAGCCATCCATGGACATCCACGGCCTGCGCCAGCAGACCACCAACACCCTGCAGCGGCTCTTCAAGATGAGCTTCGTCCCCGCCGGCTTCTGGGAGCGTTTCATCGCCCGCATGCTCATCAGTCTGACGGAGATGGACCTCCAGGTGGTGCGACAGCAGCACCTCAAGGTGGTGCACAGCTCACAGTCACATTCAGAAAACAGTATAGACTAGTACAACAGTGTGATGAAAAGTCAGCTTTGACCGGGCTCACATTAGGGAGAAAAAAAACATAAAACCGCCCAATATCCACGCACAACAGACTTAGCGGACGAGCTAAGTGCTTTTGTAAACCGGGTGAAATGGCGAGATGTAGCGGAGCTGTTTCTCTGTATATATTTAGGTTCTTCTTGCATTTTATACCGTCTATTTCCCGTTTTTGTTTTCCGCTTCCATGATGGATGGTGTTTTGATGGTGTTCCAGTCGTTCGAGACGAAGCAGTGGGGACCCAAGGCCCAGTGTAGCAGGAAGCCGGTGGTGTACAGCTTCGCCGGCGCCCAGCGGAGGAACCGTTGCAGCACCTTCCGCGTGCGACGCAATCAGACCATCTACTGGAAGGAAGGGCTGCTGGTCACCTTCAGCGGGGGGTACCTCAGGTAGGAAGCGGAGGGAGGGGGGGAGACAGGACCCCAGTGGGGGAAATGATGGGGGTGTCTTTGTGATTTGTGGTCTGGGAAGAAAAAACAGACACCTCTGAGCTACGTTCCAATAGTCATGCTTTAGTGATTTATACTACCGTTGCTTCTTAAATCTCTTTTGCTTCTGTTCTCCTTCTCGTTGTACCCATTGTCCTAACACGTAGGAAACCTTTGAGCCTCAGCTAACCCTAACCCTAACCCCAAGCAATTATTTGGCGCCACAGTGTGGAGTCGTCTGATGTCAACTGGAAGAGGAAGAAGAGTGGTGGCATCCAGATCATCTGCCAATCAGAGACAAGAGACTTCTCCGCCATGGCCTTCATCACGGACCACGTGAACTCACTCATCGAACAGTGGTTTCCTGGTCAGTGTTTTCTACTTCATAGGTTATGTGGATCTATGCATCTTCATTTAGTATTATCTATCTTGGCTTATTCCCCTATTAGCTTGGCTTGTTTTTTTATTATCAATATTAATACAATATCATATTGGCGCTAAATTGTGTGTGTGTGTGTGTGTGTGTGGGTGTGTGTGTGTGTGTGTGTGTGTGTGTGTGTGTGTGTGTGCACGCATGCGTGTGCGTGTGTGTGTGTGTAGCTCTGACGGCCAGCGAGAGCGACGGCAGCGTGCTCATCGAGCAGTACGCCCCCTGTCCCCTGTGCGCCTCCCTGGGCAGGCAGAATCACAGCCACCTCCCGGCCCGCGGACCCTCTCCCCGGCCACCCGGGCCCGGGGGGGCCGAAGGGGAGCCCCCCCCCCACTACTTCAGCATGGAGGAGTGCGTCCTGGCTGCCATGGAGGGCGAGCGCATCGCGTGTCCGCAGCACCCAGAGCAACCAGTCGCCCTCCAGGAGCTGGTCCCTGAGCTCTTCATGACCGACTTCCCCTCCAGGTACCCGCTCGGACGCTACTCTACCAGAGAAGACGCGACGGACTCAAGCGTCTGAAGTATATTCTACATTATTCAAACTATACGTTATTGACCATTATACGTGAGTGTCCAAAGTGACTTGATGACTAAAGTGTCAAGCATGAGTCCTGTGTGTGTGTGTGTGGGGACGGGACGGGACGGGGGGGGGGGGACAACATGTGAGTCCAGATGTGCCATCAGAAATGTGCTAGTGCTTAAAGAGCAGGGGCTGCTGGGGTCGGTTCTCCCACCAGACTATATGTATGACACACATCACTGCCTTGAATACCACTGGTAATGGCCCCTGCCGTGCACACACCACCGTAGCCGCAGATCAATGATGAACACACCACCAATATACTCACTTTGAACTTGTTTGAATGTTTCCCCTCACGCGCCGACCGTTCCCACAAACATAACAAGGCAACGCGGGCTAGCGCTGAATGTGTGGAGAGATGGAGTGAACACACTGCAGCTCTAACGGTCATTAACCCCTACCCTGGGACCCTCGGCCGGCCTTTTGTGAGAACTCCAAGGCCCATGCTCGCTCTGGCTGGGTCCTCTTGAATATCGTTCTGCAGAATAACCCTGCTCGCTGATCGCTTTGACCTTTCACCCCTAACACTTGGCCTCCCCCCTGTGGCCTTTTTTGGAGACGATCGTCATTCTTGGCCTCTATCTCTGTCTGGTGCTCTCTCTCTCTCTCTCTCTCTCTCTCTCTCTCTCTCTCTCTCTCTCTCTCTCTCTCTCTCTCTCTCTCTCTCTCACTCTCGCTCTCTCTGTCTGTCTGTCTGTCTGTCTGTCTGTCTGTCTGTTTTATATTTTAAATCTGTTTTCTGTCTTTCTCACCAATGTTAATATCTATCCTTGCTTAGCTCTTTTGGACGAGCTTGGTGTGTGTGTGTGTGTGTGTGTGTGTGTGTGTGTGTGTGTGTGTGCAGAGTGTGTGTGTAAAGTCAGAGCGCTTCTTCCAATATAATAATACTGCATGGTTTTGGACCACGGGCTCCTGTGTTTTGTCTCTGCTTCAGCCACACAGATTCCACAGGAGTGGCTCTGACAGGTTACAAATTGCGCGTGCAGTAGGAAGACGCACAAACACACACATACATACACTCCAACACACAAATAAACACACACACACACACAATGACAATCAGCAGCGGGCCTCCAGGGGCTTGGCTGTATAATGAGTTTCAGTTGATTTCTTGCCAGTGACAGCAACTCTTGATGTATTGTCGAGGCCACAAGGGTAGTCTCCTACAGCCCCCCCCCCCCCCCCCACACACACACACACACACACACACACATACACACACACCAGACCCATGCACAGACATCTAGTGACTCATTTCTCTCTCTCTCCCTCCTTGTCTCACATGCGTACACAAGCCCACTCCCCCAGCCAAGGACACAGTGGTTTGGGGGGGGGGGGGGGGGGGGGGGTGATACACCACAGATTCACAATGAAAAACTGGCTGTTTAAATGTTTTAAGACAGACTTGCCAAATGTGTACACAAATGAACAAAATGGGGTGCTTCAACCATCGAAAAATCAGGGAGAGTAAATGTAAACTTCCCTGAAGCCGTCTTACATCATTCAACACCAAACCGTTTAGCAGGATAACACATCTGTTCCCCCTACGCACACGCTCACATCCACTCACACCTACGCACACGCTCACATCCATTCACACCTACGCACACACACACATCAATTCACACCTACGCACACACTCACATCCATTCACACCTACGCACACGCTCACATCCATTCACACCTACGCACACGCTCACATCCATTCACACCTACGCACACACACACATCAATTCACACCTACGCACACACTCACATCCATTCACACCTGCGCACACGCTCACATCCATTCACACCTACGCACACACTCACATCCATTCACTCGCACAGACAGATCAATAGACCAGTATTCTTCAGTCTGAAAACATACTTTTTTCCTTCTCCATAATGTCAACACCAGACCCCCTATGATATAACATGACCCCAAATAAACTGATGGACGTTACGGCCGACAACGCTAGCACTGGCGGCCCGCCAAGAGCCTGTCCCTGTGGCTGGATTTAAGACGCCGTCTGCCTTGGTTTTTGTTCTGTGCTTGTTTGCGGTTCCATTGTGATTTCTGGTGGTCGGCTGTTGCCACCGGAAACATAACGTAACCTGGATGGGGGAGGATACGGGTCGGTGTGAGTGATGGAGAGAGCTGCCCCTGCTGTGTCAGGAGGGCAGCCGTGCTAGGAGGAACGGCTGGCCATCATTCTCCATGATGGGCTGTGTGTGCTGACAGAGGACAGCTTGTCAGGGTGTCATTAAGGCCAAGGTTGGTGAACGGGATTGAAGCTGAACGCTACGTTTGCGTCACATGGACGGATGACAATGCTGCTGATGGACACACACACATACGCACACTGTGTGTGCGTGCGTATGTGTGTGCGGGCATAAATCATGTCAGTACAAACCCTCTGAGAGACTGGGAAGAAATCTTGAACCTGTAAGACAAAGTAGCATTTTAAGCTTCAACCATAAACATTATCAGCATGGCTTATCATGTTAGCTTTCCCGATCTTTTTAATCAAAGCAAACTACTTGCCATTGTATTTAGAAAACAGGCAGTGCTGAGAATTAAGTCCAGTTCTTGTGTGATTTACAAAAAGCGTTAGCTCCAGAAGTGTCCACCACGGCTCTGCGTATATTAACGTTCGACGCTCCATGTTTTGCGTCAGGCTGTTCCTGGAGAAGGAGGAACTGGAATGCAGTGAGGAGGAGAAGAACATTCTGGGCCAGGGAGGCAGTGGGACCGTGGTCTACAGGGCCTCCTACCGCGGCCAGCCCGTCGCCATCAAGCGCTTCCACTTTAAGAAGTGCCGGCAGCACACCATCAGCGTTGACAGAGGTGACGCAACGCGCAACACACCCACACGCACCCACACACACACACACACACACACACACACACGGTGTGTGTGTGAGCAATGCATGACGTATTCAGGGCACTGCACTCATGCACATCACTGCACACAAGTGAATCATGATTTCTGATGAAGATTGAGGTGTGATGAACAAGTTTTGAAAAGGCGACAACCTTTTAGATTTCTCTACACCATGATTCTGATTGTGAATGGAATCTGGAGGACTACTTGTATGGAATGTGTGTTGTGTTCACCAGATAGTTGTCGTCAACTCTGCTGTGAAGTGAAGTCTTTAAACCCAAGTACCCTTTATAAAGCAATGTACTTCAAAACAATATTCAAGATTCCATGTCAAATGCACCGCTCTATGCTAACAAATAGAGTGTAACGCTGTGTGTTGACTTATTATATGCAAGGAAGCTCAAATATGTGGAATGTTGTGCTATATACGGTTCTTGTGGCTTCATTTTTATTCTATTGGTTTGTTGGCTCCTGAAATGTAACTTTAATCTCCTTGCTTCTCCTTGGGATAAAGAGAAGCAATGAGAAGCATCCCTTAGTGACCTCTCTCTCTCTCTCTCTCTCTCTCTCTGTCTCTGTCTCTCTCTCTCTGTCTCTCTCTCGCTCTCTCTTGCTCTGTCTCATATCCCCATGACCATGCAATCCTTTCATATTTTTCACAACTGCCTGAGTTGCAAGTGCATCTTCCCTTTCGGCCACTTTCTTTTCCATTATCTTCTTCCCGTGGAGTCTTAACTGCTGCTTGTGTTTTTTTTACTGAATCTCCCATCAAGCATTTAATATGGTGTTATCGGGAAGAGTTGCTCATATGAATGTCCCTTGCTGAGTCAAATGGGTTCAGTCTGTCTTGGAACGTTTTCAGCTTGTATAAGATGGAAATTCCTCCTCTGTTATCAGACATGGTAGGAGGATCCACGGCCTTAGTTACTGAGGCCATCCATCCTAACCCGCTAGCTCCGCCTCTTTCCCCCTCATACACACACACATACACACCCCTCACCCCTCATACACACACACATACAAGACAGGGGGCAACTCGCCAGGTGATTTGCTGTCTGGCATCTCAGCCCTCCAGGTCCAAGACGGGGCTGTTGTACTATTGAACAGATTTTCAGTAACCGAATGATTTGCTTCTTTGATTTTTGTAGCTACTGTTACAGGTACTTTTTAAAAGAGTCTATAGTGGGGACTTAGCCCTTCGTAGAGCCCTATGTGAACTTTACACAAATTAAACGAGACCAACAGGTCATTTAACATTCATGCGGTTTTAAAAAGCATTGTTCCTCAATACAGGCTACAAAGTCATTAATTATCATTATTTTAGCGGGAAGGTATGGTCCACTATTGATTTTTAGCACCAGGCAATCACGCAGGGATCACACCCACACATTAAACATGCACAACAATTAACTAATCATCCAATCAACTCAAACAAAAAACTGGCTAGCGGGCAAGGAAACATGAACAAAGGAAGGGAATAATTGGTAACACCTATATCTTTCAACTATGACAAAGGGTCATAATAGAGGAGGATTAAAGATCCTAAAACATTTATCTAAAATAAGTTAGCTAAATGTCGAAACATTATAAAAGTCACAGTAAAGACATCAACGCTCCTACCCTGATCCTCCCTCCCATGGCTCTCCAGACACCATGCTTCGCCACCTACAGTCGGTGGACGCGTGCCGCAGCTTCTCTGAGTTCCGGCAGGAGGCCAGCATGCTGCACTCGCTGCAGCACCCATGCATCGTGGCCCTGGTGGGAATCAGCATCCACCCACTGTGCTTCGCCCTCCAGCTGGCCCCGCTCGGCAGCCTCAACACCGTCCTGGAGGAGAGCTGCAAGGACAAAGGTTGGTCCCTCGTTCCCAGGCTTTCTCATCTCACGACGCAGAGCCTGCAATGGGGTGCTTCAAATGTGCGTTATTGGCGAGAGAGAGCGAGCAGCAAGCGACGCGGTGTGTTTCAGTTAAATGGGTGTAGCGGCGAGAGGCAAGAGGCGAGAGGGAGGGACTTCAAAGAGGGATATTCGCTTCCGTTATGTTTTGGAGATTGCCATATCAACGATTATTTGTCCAAACACTCCATATTTATTCTCCTTGTTGTTGTTGTTTTTGTTGTGTTCTTATTGTTCTTCCCGCTCCGGGGACGGTTTAGTGGCGTACGCAGCTCATAGGATGTAAGAGACCAAAATTGCGTTACGGTAGACCGGGATAACGCCACAATTCAGGATCCTCTCTCAGCCTAGGCAGTGGGTGGTTGGGTGGAAGCCTCTGATTGGTTCATCTTATTATTGGGTGATGGGGGAGGCTGGAGGAAGTGTGGTGATTGGTTCATTATCATCTTTGTGGGTGGTGGGGGACAGGCAGAAGCATCTTATTGGCTCGTGATCTTCTTAGCGGGTGGTTGGGAGTGGGAGAAAGTCGATCTGTAGTACCAATAGGTACAATTAGACTGAACGTGGAACTTTTCTTTTTAAATGTTCTTGTTAAGTATGGTTCATGCTACTATTTATTCTAGATAAATATTGTGATATTAACTAGCTCTTTCATTTTTCTTCTTCTTTCACCTCTGGATCTGATATCTTCTCTAATACACGCGTAGGGTCCAGCTACATGCCTCTGGGTCACATGCTCACCTTCCGGATAGCCTATCAGATCGCGACAGGTCTGGCGTACCTGCACAGGAAGAACATCATCTTCTGCGACCTCAAATCGGACAACATCCTGGTCTGGTCCCTGGAGGTGGGTGTCCGGGGAAAGCAGCAAACACATGTATGCCCTTCACTTTATGCCGCTGTGCTGTTCATATTTGGATGCCCTGGTTTGGTTTTACTCTGCCAGGTCAGGGACCCGGTCAACATCAAGCTGTCTGACTACGGCATTTCTCGCCAGTCCTTCCATGAAGGGGCCCTGGGTGTGGAGGGGACCCCCGGCTACCAGGCCCCCGAGATCCGCCCGGGAATTGTGTATGATGAGAAGGTGCGATAGTTTTGGAATTCTCCGGTTGGCTTGACCAGAAAACGAATCCGCTTATATGATAACACAATATTGAAACTGGGAGCAAATCCGTGTGTGTGTGTGTGTGTGTGTGTGTGTGTGTGTGTGTGTGTGTGTGTGTGTGTGTGTGTGTGTGTGTGTGTGTGTGTGTGTGTGTGTGTGTGTGTGTGTGTGTGTGTGTGTGTGTGGATTAAGCCATATTGGATTGTGCTTCATTAGTCCCTGTCGGGTAATTGCATTATTGTGTCCTCTGAGAGAGGCTAGGTAATGAATTGGATTGGGAATTGCAAAAACATATTGGAAATATTGATGATCAACGGATCAAATTATCTCAACGAATGAATAACATGAGAGTACAAATGCTGAGTGGCTTTGACTGCACCAATTACCTTTCTGTTTATGTGCTATAGGGACGCAGGGTGGCTGAGTGGCTTCAGTAAACACCTATAGTTTATTTTAGTATAAACCTATAGTTTAGTTTCATGGGGCAGGATGTATACATGGGAAATACAACGATCCAATCCATATGGTCTCACTACAGTCCCATTTCTTCCAGTTCCGTAAACAGTATCATGGCAGCCAGTGGTTGGTTTATTTGGCCGGTTCATCAAGAGTGTGTCCTTCCCTCCACAGTGTTGCCACGGTGTGAGAATAGCTTCTAAAGCACCATTCAAGGGACATAGAATAGAATAGTAGAATAGTCTTCTGTTAATTCCCTGTTTCTTATTTGAAGGACACTAGGCCTTCCCTCTGTATTTGTTTCCTGCACAGAATGAAATAAAGCATCTGTCCTCTGGGCACATCTATTGACCTCTCCATTAAAACCAAATTCACGTGTTTACACAGTCCAGGTATTGATTATAGTTTACTGAACACTGCGGTGTGACTCCCAGACACAACCACTTGATCCAATTGATATATTCTGAAACCCTTCTTGAAAGGCACATTTATTTTTTACAAGGCTATTATTTTGATTATACAATGGCAGAAAAGCATTCTCACATTCCAAACTGATGCTGCCATCTCCATCTCCAGCTGGTTTTGCTGACGTATTGCTCACTGCCTGCTTGGCACGCATGAGTTGAGCTGATCACATTTCCTGAAGGCGTCCTCCCATCGCGGAGACCGGCTCAACCTTGAATCCAATCATTTCAATCCAACTTGAAGTCCTCTTCTCTCCCACCCCCACCCTTCTCCCTGAAGGTGGACATGTTCTCCTACGGCATGGTGCTGTACGAGCTGCTGTCGGGGTGCAGGCCGGCGCTGGGCCAGCACCAGCTGCAGATCGCCAAGAAGCTATCCAAGGGCATCCGCCCCGCGCTGGGCAGCACCACGGAGGTGCAGTTCCACTGTCTCCAGGGCCTGATGAGCCAGTGCTGGGACACCAAGCCAGAGAAGGTCAGTTAGCTGATTGGCTGATTGATGCCCCACACCTGGTGTTCTTACTCGCTTGCCAACAATTTTGCTGCCAGGTGTTTACCAGGCGTTCTTTAATGATGTTGTCGTCAGTGACGAAGTTCTGCAAACAACCTTTTTGCCTGGATGTATTTTATATTCCTGTGTGTGTGTGTGTGTGTGTGTGTGTGTGTGTGTGTGTGTGTGTGTGTGTGTGTGTGTGTGTGTGTGTGTGTGTGTGTGTTAGGGGCGCCGGAACTAGGGGGGCCAGGGGGCCACTGCCTCCTCCACTTTTCCCTCCTTCGTCCACATGTTTAGTCACAAATCACCATACCGCCACAAATGACCCTATATTGCAATACTTATGGTGAAAAACGCATCAACCATTCCTGTCCACTCTAGGACTTACGGTAAAATATCATGCCCACACCACTGTTCTCAAGTCACCGTGCTTCACTGTTGAGTTGACCAAGGCAACAGCAATGCCGTGGACGACGAGAAGTCATACTCAAGTGCAACTTTCTTTAGGTGTAAGCTTAGCATTTAATACAGTTGTAGCAAAGACCATTACTACACGTCACCTAGGTGGCTTCCATACTCCACCTAGGTGACTTTCCTCAGGCTCCTCCAAACCAATGGACACAGGGTGGTGATGTTTAACCAGTTTATTGTAAAGGTTCCATAAAATTATGCATAAAATGATGCATAAAATTATGCATACAGATGGTGCTCCATGCCGCCATGCAGGAGAGCTCTCTCTGAGTGTGTGCGGTGATGGCTGGTTTAACCTGTGCACATTGATTGCTCAATGTGCAGCCTCACCCAGCTCCAGACTCCAATCAGTCTGACTCGGGCCAGGTGAGGCTGCTTAAACCATCCATCATCCACACACACTCCCACAACAGTGTATGCCGAGCAGATAAAGACACGTACTGAATCTTAGCCTATTAACTAAAGCCTTACTGTCGTATAGGCTACTGTTCACATAGCCTACACCTTTCCCAAATGAAATGTTTAGAAAATAAATGGCTTTTTTTGTTTATTCTTGTTGATATTCTCTCACGGATCCCTACCTTAATCAGTTGCCTGATGAATATAAATAAATACGGAACAGATGACAAAAGGTTACCATTACATGTTGATTTATATGCTGAGAAAATATGGAGAGCCCATGGTCAATGGAGCCGAATATTTTAATAAATTGACAACAGCAAAGCAACTTCATAAAGCCTAAGATCCAAACTCTTATAGGCCTACTACACTTGCCAGGGTAGCTTTAAGAGAAAGACTAGTCGTGTATGAAGATGAAGGCAGGACATGATCTATTCTACAATCTCAATTGCTAACACTCACTGTCTAGCTTACCTTTTACCACAAATCTTAAATGTTTGCAAATTCATTTCTTGCTCTGTAAATTTCTTTCTTGTATGAATCGAATCTAACTCAACATGGTCAGTGTCATGGCATGATACATTGTGTGATCATCTTGAAATGTAGATGGTCGCTTTATTTTAATCTTTACAGCGAAACAACTTCTAATAAGATTCTAAATTCAGTAGAACAGACTTGTATGTAGTACTGCTTGTATAGGCTATAGGCTTACTCAATGCTTTAAGTAGAGAGGCAGTCAAAAGTATGTGTGCGTGTGTGTGTTGAGCAAACAGGGTAAAAAACAAGGCAGGGAACCACCCCAGCAGAAAATGTGTACTCCTATTGTGTGTAACATGTACCTAAGGTACACATCACAAACACGTACACGTGCACAAATTCAGATAACACGTGTATCAAAGCAAAACTGACCCATGTTTGTGTGTGTGTGTGTGTGTGTATGTGTGTGTGCATGTGTGTGTCCTCATCCAGAGACCCCCGGCCCAGCAGTGTGTGAGGCAGATGCAGGATCCCAGCTTCCCCTGCCTGAGGTACCTGCTGAGCTGTGACAGCCAGGCCCAGCTCTTCCTGTCCCACCTGCAGGGAGACAGCGCTATCTTCTGGGACGGAGACAAGGACGACAGGTGGCCACATCTCTCTTACGACAGCTGTGTTTTGTTTCTTATTACCCTCTGTTTGGATTTAACTTTAAAACTAAACTTGCAGTTGTAAAACCTTTGGAAGAAGAATTCAAACCTTGCTGTTCTTAATACCCCCACTTGTCATCGATGGGAACAGCAAGTTAGTCCGGCAGGCATTGTTTGATGCGTACCAAAGTGATGATAAGCTGCAGGATAACTATAGGAGTCAAAGGATAGATTCAGTGTATTATAAAGTGCTTATAAAGTGCTGCCACGGGGGGGGGGGGGGGGGGGGCCTAGGGGCCGAGTGCTGAGAGCCGTGACATGTGTGTGCATGCCTCAGTTGAACGACGGCCAGACGTGCAGCTACATTTAGCATCATCTAGCAGCGGTGCAGCAGAGCGCGGCGGCACCGCTAGGCTAGCCAGCAGAGCACGGCACTAGCCCACTCACGGAGATGGAGAGGCTGGACACGGAGCTGAATGAATGCACCTCTTCACAGCCAGTCACTAGGAGAAAAAGCAACTGGAACTGGAAACGCAGTGTCTGGGAACTTTAAACAATCGTACTTGAGTGAACTGAACGGAATAGGATTTGGATTGTTTCTGACCATTTAGGCCTATGGTATGCATCCAGGTAAAACCATAGTACAGTATAATATGATTATAGAATAATGTGGGGAGTTTGAATATTTTTGGGGATTATTTTTAACAATGGTTTCAATAATCGGGCAAATCTCCCAGACGCCCATGGTTCCCTTTGATGGATTCAAAACATTCTAATGTAATAAAGGTGACATTTTAAGATATTCAATTTATGGGAAAGGGCTCATTTACATTCAGAAGATTTAACAAAATGCAGTGGAAATTATTCCGTTTAAATGTCATAAATAAAGCCAGTAGATTCCTGAGTGATGACAGAAGTTGGTCCGACAAAAGCTTTCAGTCCGTCGCGAGATTCATCGAGACTATCGCTTCTCGCCAATAACCATTTCCACGTCCGTCAGTGATTAAAGTGTGCGTGGTGTGTGTGTGCGAGAGATGGAGAGACACTAATGGTAGTAAAGGGGGAGTCTGTCTGTCCCGTTCCCATAGTGGTGAATGAGTGAGAACTGGCAGCAGCTGTCTAAGTGCTTACATCAAGCCAGCGTAATGACCCCTTAATGGTACCGTTGGCCAGCCCTAAAACATGTGTACTATATCCTCCCTGTGAGCCTGGACACACACACGCTCACACACAGACACATTTGTGTGGTTTTCTTCATATTATTTTTCATACGATGTGGGATTTAGTGGCCTGTATCACAGCCTGTACATTGTAAGGGTAATCTGTGAGTGCAGGCACCACAGAGACAATAGGACCACGTGGACGTGTTGTGGTGGGAACTGCCTGTGGACCAGGGAACCACCGTAATCACACGCTCACTGTAGACAAACGCTGAATGGCAGGTGTAGCTCCAATATGAGAGATCAGGTCTAGACAGGGGCTTTAGCCACATTACATATATTGCACTAATCTCAATGTTGCTAAACAAATTATATGTTTGTTACACACATTCTCACACACACTTGCGTGCACACACACACTCACTTACCTATGGCTGTGATGACTCCCAGGTGTAGAGTGTAATTACACACACACACACACACACACATACACACACACGCACACTTACATGTTCACCTCTTGACTACAAGTTGATCTCAGTGCCATAAAGGCATCTTTCTTCATGTGCCACCGATGGTGCTAATGACCACTGTTGGCTCCTATTGGGTCATCTCCCTGCCATTAGCCTGTGCTCTGTTTACAACCTGCCTCCCCCCTCACTCACTCACAAACACTCACTCATTCACAGGGCCTGTGAACCTTGACAGCACCCTGGGAATGGGGCCTTGGATTGTTTCTTGTTATTTCTTTCACCTTTCCCTTCCCCCCAAAATCCAAAAAGTATTTATTAAAAAACATTCTTTGCAATCAGAGCTCTACTATTCTTGTTCAAATAAATAAATCTTTCTTTTATTCAGTATTTTGCATTCAGAGTTTTGTCAGCAACAGCTGACTGCGTGATATTTATAGTTTATTTCCCACTCGGCTTGACCGTTGATGCCTTGCTGAGGACCACCATGTGTGGCTATTGATGTGCATTGTGTGTGTGTGTGTGTCACAGGAATTACAGCGTGGTGAATGTGGAGAAGGGACAGGTGGAGGTGAAGCGGCTGGCCAACCCCGGCTCCACACTCAGCTGTCAGATGAAGATGGACAACACACTGTGGGTCGCAACTCAGGTAGACACGTGTTTGTGTGTGTATGTGTGTGGGGCGGGGGGTTTGTGTGTGTGTGTGTGTGTGTGGGGGGGGGGGGGGGGGGGGGGGGGGGTCATGCTCTGTGTGTATGTGTGTGTGTATGTGTGTGTAAATTAATGAATGACAGAATATATAAGAAGAATGCAAGCCTTAAAGGGCCATTGGGCAATTTTGAATGTGGGAGCAGATGGGCATGATGAAAAGGATTTCATAATGCTACATCAAGCCCAGGTGTCTCACTGTGTGTGTGTGTGTGTGTGTGTGTGTGTCTGTCTGTCTGTCTGTCTGTCTGTCTGTGTGGCTGTGTGTGTGTGTGTGTCCGAGTGTGTTGATGTGTTTCCATGTGTGTCGATGTGTGTGCATATAAGATGTCTGTGTGTGTGTATGTTTGTAACTGTGTGTGTGTGTGTGTGTGTGTGTGTGTGGGGGGGTTTATCATGTGTGTGTGTTGTGCTTCATGGTCTTGGCCCCAATCAGGAGCAGGAGGTGTTCATCTACAGCCTGAGGGAGATGTGTCCTCTGAGCCAGCCACAGAAGTGCTTCTCCAGCCCCTCCGTGGTCACCTGTCTGCTCCCAGCGCTCGCTAGAGACCTGGTAGCCTGGCCCCACACACACACATGCACACACGCATGCACACACACACACACACACACACACACACACACAGTGCATGGCCCGTTCAGATGTTTACTTATCTACAGTCTGTAAATATGTTTTCTGTAGACTTTGACCTGTTTAAGTTCAAGGTCTTGTGTTCTTGTTTGGAAGGGCAAGTCTGATAGACTGAAAAACTGTCCATTCAGCATTAATTGCATGTAAAGTGATGAGTATTGAACTGTGTGTGTGTTTACCAACCATACACAAATCAAAACCGCACAAAAAATCTCCATACGATTGGGTCTATAATTATAGCGCCCTATTTGTGTTTGCTTCAAAGCATGCCTTTCACTATTTTGGTTTTCAAGTGTCCAGTAAGCCAGCTAGCTAAGTCATGCACCAACTGGCTACTCTTCCAGCCAAAGAAACTCACTCTCCACTTATTTAGATGGGGCTTCAACAAGAAACGGATACAAATAAATGAATTACAATAACCAGAAATGTTTGTTGGATATTGGAAAATATTTGTTTTGTAATGGACAAACCTCACCTACCCATCTACCAACTTGGTAGATGGGTGATTTATTCAGATAGGGTCAACCTATTTCACTTTGTCATCTGGCTATAATATATACAGCCTCAAAAAACGAAACATTTCTTGACATTTTCGTAACATTTGCTATGGTTCGAAAACGCATCCACCTCAAACGTGAAATGTCTTGCGGGACCACCACCATAACTGTGTGTGTTGTTGTGTCTGACACACATCGCCATGCACACACTGTTGAATTCCCAACCCCCTTGATTCGTTGTTATTCGTTTTTTCATATAATTATATAATTAACATTATATATATATCCTTCACAACAGACTGAAATAAGGTAGCCTAACTAAACAATGTAGGCCTAGTCTTTTTTAACCCCTCAAACAAACAACATCAAGCAGCTGTTCTTTTCGATACGGGGGCCGTGGCGTTGTACTACGCTGGGTAGGCCTTATAATCGTAGTGATGTGGGATTTGCTGCCCTTGTTTCGAACAGTGTATGTGTAATAGTTTGCTCTCGTTGATCAATTGTAATGAGTCTGGCACGCTGTAGCGTTCTCCGGTGCAGAAACAGACGGAGCGGGGTTAGGGTTATGCTCTGGGCTGGTTGGACGGCCCCCTTGCGTGCCTGTGTGATCGGAGCACCGGTAGTCTTCACGGCAGTCGCACCCTCGCGCTTTGTAGGCCTTGCAGTGTTGTGTGACAACCTTGGAAAACGTATCATTTAAAGTAGTGACTAAATAGCTCCATAATGAAACACACACAGAAAGAAAGGGAGAATCCAGTGTGCTTCCATTACACAGAATACCAAAGGCGTCACAACATGAGCATAGAAATGATGACGCTGTAATGGATGGCCTGCGCAACTGCAATTTCACGTTGGCCTAATTCACTTGAGTGGGACAAGCCATTTGGTTGTCCCCAATGCACTCCCCTGCTCCACCCTCCCACCCTTTCTCCTCCTCCTCCTCTCCTGGACGCTTTGAAGTGTCCTGCTGGTGTTAGCATCCAGGTGTGGAGTGGGGTGGGGCAGGTGGGGGGTCAACCGTTCAGTCAGCCTGAATGGTTGACTACGCTACGCGCCTGGGTTAAGCATGTCACGTCCAGCCTCCTGCACAGGAGACCCCTCCTCTCCCACGGCTCCCTTTGATCTGCCGTCCAGGACCCTCCTGGTCCCTCCTGAAGCCGCTGGATGCAGCGGCGCCGGCGGGGCCCCGGCTTGTGACTCCACAGCAGACCACAGCTGGTTGTTGTGGGAGGTCATGGAGGAGGTTGCCCTGTGTCGCTCCACAGGGGAAGTCTCCTTTAGCAGTAGGGTGTGAGGAGTTACCCCCGCAGAGGGGAAGTTGATGCCCTGTTGGGAAGGAAAATCCCAGTTGGAAGTGTTTTGTCACACACATTGTTTGTTTAATATATACAGTATTGTATATATTTAATATATACAATGGGTAATCATTTATGTTCTATCTGTGTGTGTGCGTGTGGGTCTTTCTGTCTCCCAATCTCTCGCTCTCTTTCTCTTTCTATCTCACTCTCTCACTCTCAGTCTGTCTTTCTGTCTCCTTATCTTTAGTCTTAGACTATCTTCCTTACCCATTGCAAACGATCTATAATTCATCCTGTGAACATCTGCACATTCCATGATCCATATTTTGCACATTCCTTCACAAACTGTACAGCTCTTTCATTCGGTTCTTATGGGAAATATTTCTATTTTAAATTTATGTTTCTTGACCTACAGTACTTGGTTTACTTCTCTTTATATTTATATTTGTGTTTCTTTACTATGTTTATTATTATTGTTATGCACCAAATACCAAGATCAATTCCTTCAACGTGTTAAACTTACTTGGCAATAAAGTCAATTCTTATTCTGTTTCTGATACTGATCTCTCACTCTCTCTGTCTCCCGCTCTCTCTCCCCCATGTAAGGGCCCGTCCCGGGTGTTTGCGGGCATGGCTGACGGCCTGCTGGCGGTCTACAGCGTATTGGGGGACGTACCCCTGGAGGGGGAGACCTACCTGTGCTCACACACCATCAACAAGACCCAGTTCGGCATTGGGGACACGGACCCCCGGCAGAGACCCTACCCCATCAAGTGCATGGTGCTGGTCAACAGGGGAGCTCAGGTGTGTGTGTGTGTGTGGGGGGGGGGGGGGGGGGGGGGGGGGGGCAGTCTTGCCCTCCGACACCAGGACACAGGTTGATGTTGTTGAAACTTTGAAGCAATATATCATACAGAGCAGGAGTTCCATGCTGCCATGTCAGAGCTCTCCTTGAGTGTGTGTGGAGATGGCTGGTTTATCGTGTGGTTTAGTGTGCAGCCTCTTGTGCAGCTGTTTAAACTAGCCATCAACCACACACACTCCACAGTGTGTGTGTGTGTGTGTGTGTGTGTGCATGTGTATGTGTATGTCACATATTGTGATGCATAAAATGAATGAATGAAAATGGTGGGGAGATTGTTGATTTGGGGACAAAATTCTGCGACCAAGATAAAAAAAATGCATTGAACAAGATAAAACATTCTGTGAACAACACTGAGTGGAATAATAATGTAATTTGGTCTATGCTTTTATCCAGAGTCTTACACTGCTGTGAGCAATGCTGCGTATATTCTTTCTAGCATCAGTGACCCCAGTGGTATAGTATAAGAAACCTTTTGCAAGGCACAACCCTATCCACAAATCTAAAATAACTTAATAACTATATTATTCCCATATCTGCATTTACAGTCCTATGTTACAAATCGACACTCCATGTTGTTGACCCTATATATCTCTCTATCTTTGTCTCTTTCTCTCTCTCTCTCTCTCTGTCTGTCTCAAAGCAAAATCAGATACATAAAAAGAATAGTAAAGAAATTCAATTCAAGTTAAATTCTAAAAGACAATATTAGACAAACTTCAATGTGCGTATACAGTGAAAAAGTGAGACTGTACTATAAGACCATCTCACTCTCTCGCTCTCAGCTGTGGGTGTCTCACGGGCCGGGCCTGCTGGTCCTTGACTGCGTGACCCTGCAGGCAGTGCGGCGGCTGGAGCCCTACGCGCCCCCCTCCGCCGTGGAGGCCCTGGCCTGCGACCTCAGCCTGTGGGGGGGCGAGGAGGCGGTGTGGACGCTGGATGACCACACCAACACCCTGCTGCTCTACCACACCGCCAGCTACCAGCTCTGCGCTAAGTACAGGTAGGTGGCACCTAGTGGGGTGCTTCCAATGTGTGCTATTAGCGAGAGAGGGTAGTACTTCCACGCTTTGGAGGGAGCAATTTCCGTTTCAGTTAAATGGATTCAGTAGGTTGTACCCCCACCCAACGACCACATGAGCGGCCTTTAGGAGGTCATACATGGATTTAGTGGCATCTTTTCTTTTTTATACTTATATTAGAAATGGATGCATGTTATTTATTTATTTTTAAAGTACATTTGTAAATATTTACTTTTTTTGTACATTTCTTAATTATTGTAATATGTTTATTAACATTATTTGTGACAGAGTCTACATTTTTGGATTCCAGTTTTCGTCATAATTTGCCTTTTGCTGATGTTGCACCTTTATTTCCCTGAGGGAAGAATACTTTTATCCAAAGTGACTTGCATTGAATTCAGATACCGGTCATTAAGGAAGAGGTAGACTCTCAAGAATGCCACAGGTTAGGCATGGGGAGCCAACCCATTTTCTGCTGGAGGATTCAACCCCCTCTATAAACACTACACCATCCTGCCACAAATGAAAGGAGGCAAGATCAAGAGTTTAAATCTCCAACGAGCTAACTCACGATCCAATAACTTCCTGAAACAAAGTACATCTGCCCACGCTTTCTCATGCTACAACTGCCAGTCTTTCTGTGAACTGACTCATATTACTGCAGTAGAGATAAGAAACACAGCAAACAGGTCACGCTGTGGTTTTAATCGTCACCACTGTTAAGTCTCTGGTTAAAGCTTCGTTGCTTGAAATTGCAACAACATAAAAAAAAGCGATCTTTTGTTATTTTTCTTTGAACTCCATAAACAAAATGTAGGAACATGAAAGAAACATGCACTTTTTTTAAGGAGTGGATAGATACAATTTAATAAAACATTACCGCTCATTAGATATGGTATTGTAGATATAGTTGTTTACGAGCTACATTTTAAGACAGGGGGAGAAGGCAAACACTTGTCTTTATGCTTCAAACAATGAGCTTCCTGGTAGGGGCTAATTGTCTCAGATCAAAGCTTGATGGAGTGAGATTGCTCTCCATTTTTAAACCATAGGGAGATTGCATTATTGAGGCAATCAAGGTAAGAGGCAGTGAAGAGAAAATTTCTGGTAATGTTTGGGATATTAAATATTACAAATAAGCCCTGAAATACCTTTCAATTGATGATCTGAACTTTAAACACCTGTTGCGATGTTCTTGCAATAGTTCAGTGATTTAAAGTTTAATACAACTTATGGTACGAGAAGATAAAGCACTTAAGAATAAATACTTAAATAACTAAAGACATCATAAATAATCAAAAGAGTAAACATCTCAATCAATATCTCATTCATTATGCAAGTTGATAAATAAATGATGCACTTATTAATATTTACTGATATCAAAACTGATATTATTTAATTAAGATTTTAAAGAGGTAGTGAACCCATAATCTTTTTTTACTTTTAACACTAATAATATGATCTTCAACATAGTAATCTATGCCATTTTATAACTTACTGAAATAAAACCGTCATTTAGAGAAAACAGAAGTCAAATGAAAAGAGCATTTCATATACAACATCACTCCTTCTAGCGCTCACTCACAACGACGGTACTAAAAAAGTATCACAAGGTTGGCGTGGGCCGTAGCCATGGGGATAACACGCCCCCACCCTTCCTAGAACTCTCAGACCAAAACGATTATAATTTTTATTCTCAGAGCGTTTGAATTCCAGCTGAAACAGTGGGTTCACTTTACGCTTTAAATACGATTCCGGACTAAGCGAATGAATCCGTGTCTCTGTTCTTCCCTCTTTTGTCACCATCTCTCTCAGCTGCGGCGACTGTAATCCCCTGCGTGACACGTTCCCCGTGCAGCGACCCGGCGAGGCCGCTGGGTCGGGGACCACCTACGACCCCGGGGTCACAGACCCTGGAGGCAGTGGCGGGGAGACGGGCTCGGGAGTAGCGCTTTTGTACAGTGAGGAGGCGGGCACTCAGATCGTCCCGCTACGCCGTTCGCTGCCCGACCACTGCTTCCTGTCGTTGAACTCAGACGAGCCGTCTTTGGTGACGTATCAGGGCCCCGTCTCTGGAGCCCCAAGCAGGGCGTTCAGCCCCATCAATGTGCCCCCCGGTGCCGGCTGGGAGGTAACCGTTGATGACCCGGACCAGCGGGCCCTGAGCTCCGCCTCCTCGGAGACTGACCACACACCAGACCCCACCACAGACCCCACCATGGACCCCACCCCAGACCACCTGAGGGCCCTCACCGTGCTGGCGGTCAACGGGACCCTGTGGATCCCGAGGTGGGCCAGCACCACAACACCCCAGTAGAACCAGCAACACTACAGTAAAACCAGCAACACTAAAGTAGAACCAGTAACACTACATTATACCAGCAATACCACAGTAGAACCAGGAGCACCGCAGTAGAACCAGCAACACTACATTAGAACCAGCAATACCCCAGTAGAACCAGTAACACTACATTAGTACCAGCAACACCCCAGTAGAACCAGCAATACTACAGTAGAACCAGTATTACTACATTATCCAAGCAATACCGCAATGTAACCAGGAGCACCGCAGTAGAACTAGCAACACTACATTAAAATCAGTAACACTACAGTAGAACCAGTAACACTGCAGTAGAACCAGCAACACTACATTAGAACCAGCAAAACTGCAGTAGAACCAGTAACACTGCAGCAAAACCAGTAACACTACAGCAGAACCAGTAACACTGCAGCAGAACCAGTAACACTGCAGCAGAACCAGTAACTCTACAGTAGAACCAGCAACACTACATTAGAACCAGCAACACTGCAGTAGAACCAGCAACACTACATTAGAACCAGCAAAACTGCAGTAGAACCAGTAACACTGCAGCAAAATCAGTAACACTACAGCAGAACCAGTAACACTGCAGCAGAACCAGTAACACTGCAGCAGAACCAGTAACTCTACAGTAGAACCAGGAACACTACATTAGAACCAGCAAAACTGCAGTAGAACCAGTAACACTGCAGCAGAACCAGTAACACTACAGTATAACCAGTAACACTGCAGCAGAACCAGTAACACTACAGCAGAACCAGTAACACTGCAGCAGAACCAGTAACACTGCAGCAGAACCAGTAACTCTACAGTAGAACCAGCAACACTACATTAGAACCAGCAAATTGCAGTAAAACCAGCAACACTACATTAGAACCAGCAACACTATATTAAAACCAGCAACACCACAGTAGAACCAGTAATACTGCAGCATAACCAGCTGGACTAACATGGATTCAATGTTTCTCTGTTGAAGTAAATCTCGCATCGATTTGATGTGATTGTATTTTCTAAGATGTGTGTGTGTGTTGTCTGCCTGTGTGTGTGTGTGTGTGTGTGTGTGTGTGTGTGTGTGTGTGTGTGTGTGTCTGTGTGTGTGTGTGTGTGTGTGTGTGTGTGTGTGTGTGTGTGTGTGTGTGTGTGTGTGTGTGTGTGTGTGTGTGTGTGTGTGTGTCAGGCGCGGTGGGGACGTGATGGTTATTGAAGTGCAGGCCCAGGCGGACCTCCTGCAGGGCCGTGTCATTGCTGTCCTCTCCCCCCCCGGGGTCTCATCTCTGGGGTGAGATCATGATCACATCAGACAGCACACACACAAACAGATACACACAACACACACACACACACACACACACAATGCAGCACAATACATATACACTCATACACTCTACTCATAACTCTAACTTTCAGAGTTAACGTGGCCTGATGCAGGATGGGGGAAATGTGTTTGTTATGACTGTTTTATAGTTGCTGGCTTCCTTCTACATAGAGTAGCTGTCAGACAGTGTGGTTATCTGAATTCCTACACTGCCTAATGTTGTGAAAGCTGTGGCAGTTTCACCGTGAGTGTGTGTCACAGCTGCATACTATGTGTATGATGCATGCCGTAGTTCTGTGCATGATTGTGTGTGTGGTAGTGGGGGAGATACAGGGAGGGATGTTCATGCGGGGAGATCTGTGGAAGAGGACTTGCCCTGAAGATACGGTACTCTTCAAAGGCTCCAGTGTTTGTGGTTGGTCCCACACCTTGGGTTTTAATGATGGTGCACTGTGATTAGCCCAGGTGTTGGTTCCCTTGCTCCATCTCTTTCTCTCTCATGCTGTCTCCCTCTCTCTGGCTCTCGCTCTCGTTTTCTCGCTCGCTCTCGCTTTTGCACTGTCTTGTGTTCTCTCTCGTTTTCTTGTCCTCTCTCTCTCCGTCTCTCTCTCTCTCCCTTTTCTGTTCTCTCCCTCCTCCTGTCGCTGGGACCAACCGAGGGCTCCACGCTAGGCAGCGTTAGAACATCCAGTTTTGGCTTTAGCGAGGCAACCATCTGGCCGGGCTCGCTAGAACAACTCAGAGCTACAGCAACATGGCAGCACTTTGAGATTGAGTGTGGAACGGGCTCAGAGACCACCACTGCTCTGCCGGTGTCACGAGGTGGAATTGATCTCCAAAATAGGCCTAATCCACATTCATCGAGCATCGAAGACTTGGAGGTACTAGGTAGAAAAATATTTGACAACTTTGCAGAAGCCCAATGGTCTAGCGTCTGTGTTCATTAGCAGGTCCACCTCATTGGAGCGCCCCGTCGTGACGCGTGTGTGTGTGTGGCAGGTCCGTGGAAGCCTAGGGAGCTGGAGGAGTCCACGAGGCTGGGTATTAATCTGCTGACATGGCTTCCATAAAGCGCAGCGAGATCCTTCATCAAGTGCTCACGGTGCATGGCTCCCCTCTGTAATTATGCTGTAAAGGAGCCAGCAGCTGGTCCTCTGCAGGAACAGGGGCTCCTGTGTGAGCTTTGCACAAAAGGGCCCGAGCCCTCTTAGGCAGCGGGGCCCTTAATAAGCAGTTATTACAAGCTGCACCTGTAACAGAAGGCAGCACTCCAGGGGGTCACGGTGTAGGTCAGCTGTGTGTGTGTGTGTGTGTGTGTGTGTGTGTGTGTGTGTGTGTGTGTGTGTGTGTGTGTGAGAACAAGATAAATCCCAGTCAATAATATTGTCCCCTATTTTATCCCAGAGGACTAAGCGCCGATCCCTGAAGCTGGTCACAAATAATCATTACGCTGTGTATAACTGATATCATGATGGACAGTCACAACGGCCGGGGGTTAATGACACAACCCGTGCACCAACAATAAAGACAAGATAATATGGGGTTGTACCGTGTGAAATATAGTGGACTGTAGCCAGGGACTAGCCGTAACGTGCTAAATATTGTTCCCTGATTTGTGTTTGACCCCCTTTTTTTTATGACTATGGATTTACTTTCATCTTGTTGAGTTGAAGGCTCGAGTTTGAAGCAGGTTGGTGGCATAAGCCGATCCTATGCAACTTTATTTCGGAGGAATGTTTGGAGTGTTTTTTCCCCCAACACTGCTCCCACTGTCCTGCGTGGCTCTCCAGCTGCTTCTCAGAATAGCAGCAGTGGCTTCTAGGAACGGGTCCACACACACACTAATTACAGTGAAGCGCAGGGCCGCGGCCATCATCATCATCATCATCATCCTCATCATCATCCTTAACTTAATGGGTCTCTGTGTCTCCCTCTCTCGCTCACACACTGTCTCACACACACACACACACACACACACACACACACACACACTCACGCTCACACTCTCCCCTCTGTCTCCCACTCTCTGTCACACACTCTTTCTGTCACACGCTCTCTCTCTCTCTCTCTCTCTCTCTCTCTCTCTCTCTCTCTCTCTCTCTGTCTGTCACACGCTTTCTCTGTCACACGCTCTCTCTCTCTCTCTCTCTCTCTCTCTCTCTCTCTCTGTCACACGGTTTCTCTGTCACACGCTCTCTCTCTCTCTCTCTCTCTCTCTCTCTCTCTCTCTCTGTCACACGCTTTCTCTGTCACACGCTCGCTCTCTCTCTCTCTCTCTCTCTCTCTCTCTCTCTCTCTCTCTCTCTCTCTCTGTCTGTCACACGCTTTCTCTGTCACACGCTCTCTCTCTCTCTCTCTCTCTCTCTCTCTCTCTCTCTGTCACACGGTTTCTCTGTCACACGCTCTCTCTCTCTCTCTCTCTCTCTCTGTCACACGCTTTCTCTGTCACACGCTCGCTCTCTCTCTCTCTCTCTCTCTCTCTCTCTCTCTCTCTCTCTTTCGTGCTCGTGCCCAGGGTGCTGGAGGTGGCGGCGCTGGTGGCGAGGGACACGGTCGTGTGCGGCTACCGCGGGGGAAGCGGTCAGTGGTGCCTGGGTGTCTGGAGGGGCTGGGGCCGCCGCGAGCTGGAGCTCTTCCACCAGTCCTACGAGGAGCTGGGACGCATGGAGGCCAGCGTCCGGAGAAGGTAGTCGTTGTTGCTGCTGTTACTGCCGCTGCCTCCAATGCAACCACCACCACCACCGCCACTACCGCCATTGCTGTGGTGGTGGTGGTGGTGTCTACAGCGGAGGTTCTGGGTAGGAGTGGGCTGCAGAATCGCTGCTCTGTATGACCCAAGCGGCCGTGAGGGAATACCGGCTCACAGGCCCCCAGTGTTAAGGGGGCCCGATGGGCAGGGAAGGGGGGGGGGGGTGCAGAGCTCTGACATCAGAGCAACCTTATGGACCTGCGGAGGGCGAGGTTGAAGGAGAAGGGGGGAGGGTGGTGGTGGGGTCGACGATGAGGAGCTGGTGGAAAGGGCGGGCGGATGGGGTGGGGGGGGGGGGGGGTGGCTGTCAATAGCACCTGTGTGCCTTCAGATATGCACCGGGCCGACGGACGACGACGGTAGGATCACGGCAACACTTGTCGGACACGCCGCGCCGAAGCAGCGGGGGGTGGGGGGGTGGACAAAGCTGCTCAGTGTGGACCGGAGAAGGCGGGAGGGGAGCGCACCTCGGAGCTTATAGGAGAATGTATCCAAACAAACCAGCCTCTTTTGGCAGCCGACCTGCTGTACGAGAGAGACACTTTTTTTGCTGGAGAAAGCGAGTTCTGCCCGGTGGCTGGGTGAACGCCCAACAGAGATGTGCAGTGATCCAGCTATTCCTGGGGCAACCGCTTCAACAGTGGCCCACGGTACCGGAGATATTTTAGGTCTTCTAAATGAGGCGTGCGGTCTTGCATGCTTCTCCACCGTTGGCATTTCAGTAAAAGAGCGGGGGCACTATCGGAAAGAGGGAATTTATTTATTTGAATGTATTCAACTTATGCATATTGCATGTGTAAATATGATTAGTGTATATATGTACTGTTAAATATGCCATTCAATAAAGTTGTCATCATAATGAATATGTTTATCAGTGGTTCTGTTTTGTGCTGACTGGCTATCCTAATAGAGGACATGGATGAAAAGGATGCAAATAAGCACCATTAAAAAGCTCACTCACACACACGCGTACACACACATAAACACGTTCTTGCGTTATCACTCAGCAGTTTAGATAACCGGAATTTGGCACAGATTTGTCTTTATTTTCAAGCCAAATAATCAACTGGTATCCGGAGAAAACAGCAATCAATGGCCTTGTTGGAAGCACGTACAAACCCTGGGGTAAATAGAATGCAGCAAGGGTAAATCAGACTACAGTGAGGGTAAATGGGACTATAGTGAGGGAGAATAGGGACTACAGCTAAAGGTTGCCAGCAGTTTCCAGAGCAGCCAACCTGGTGTTACTGTGAATATCATGAATGATGGTCTTGTCATGTTAAAATGACTTGGTCCTCTGTTCCCCAATATGATATGAATAAGTCATGTTCCTGGCCCTGTTTAACCTTTCTGCTCTGCAGCCCTCCAATCAGCCAGGTTCTAGAATGGCCTTGCTAGAGATCTCTGTTTTTATTGGACGTTCACAAGACAGTGAAACAGAAGAGGACACCAGTGAGGACAACTCACTGGCAGATGACCAGCTCCTGTCATCTGCCCTTATAAAGTAGTGAGGTCAAAGATGGCTACTACAGCCGATGTTTTTTTTTCTTGTTTCTTTCTTTTATTGGATTTTGAGGTTACTCGGCTTCTCGATATTAAGTCGTTCTCGAGGTATAAGGACATTATATATCCTGGTGAGCAGAGAAGGTGACTACCACCTTCTTGATAAGGACATGTTACGCTGCATGCTGCTCCTTAATGAATTTGCCCACAGAATTGACTGAAATACTATTCGGCTGATGCTGCTCACGTGGCCAGAACCGAAGCCCTTTAGCGGCCTACCCTGGAACCTCGTCTGACAACCTCAAACACGTTATACAGCAGAGGACGAGAGTGAAGAAGCCTCACCAGAGGCCTTTGTCAGAGATGGCTCAGCACAGACGGCTGTGAGGGAGGGGGAATGGGAATCAGAGAGAAGGACTGAGAGCGCCAGTATTCAGCACTGCAGCCCTTGTTGGAGAGAGCGTGAAAGAGAGGGAGAAAGGAGGAGGAGAGAGGTAGTAGCTACATTTGGGCCTGTAGTTGGAAGTAAAGCTGTGATGAGTCAGCACATATTGAGCCAAGATGAGAAGACTGAGCGGTCCACAAAGCTGCTGAAGAAATTGTGCCCAGTATTACAGTAGGCCTAACTCTCTCTACCCCTGCCCCTGTCTGTGTCCCTCTCGCTCGTTCTCTCTTGTTTCTCTCCCCACGTTGCATTTTACAGCTGTAAGCCTCTTGGCAACAACATCTCTGGAACACACTTTTCACTTTTTAGGTCTATGCTGAAAAAAGCTCTTTAAAAGTGGAATTGCAGCAGGCTTATGTCGAGCTGGTCTCCATTTGCATCAACCACATGCAGATAGATAGAGTAGAATAATTGAACCCATCCGCGCGTGGCGATGCAACCATGTATTACAGAGACAGCCTGTCGCTCTCATGTAAGCGATAAACGCTGCATCCGTACAAATGCACATAATTAATCCCAGGCCGAGAACATCGGTATGGGCCCAGACCTCAGAGACTGGGCTGAATGGTTATATGACGGCAACCCGGCAATTATCACTCGCACGGGCGTGTCATCTCTCTCGCTCTCTCTTTCTCTCGCTTGCTCTCTCTCGCTCTCTGGTCCTGGTGTAATAAATTAGGGCTATTCCTGCATGGGGAGCCCAGTAGCTCCCGATGCTAGTTACACGGCTAAACGACTGCCAGACAGACTGCTGCCGTCCAATGGTAGTGGAGAATTATTAGTTATCTTGAGGAGAGCTTTATTCATTCACTTCATACCCTCTGTCTGGCTAGCTCTCGCTCTCTCTCTCTCTCTTTCTCTCTTGCTCTCATACAGTCATTGATATACTCCCTCTCTCTTGCTCTTTCTCGCTCACACAAACTTGTCTAGTCATTCATAAACTCTTTCTCTCTCCTCCTTTTTCTTTTTCGCTTTCACAAAGTTGTCTAGTCATAAGACATCCAATCTCATTATTTCCATCTCCAGTTTCATTACCACACGAACACACACACAAACACACACAGGAAGCGCAGCCCAATCCCAAGGTAATTGATCACCCTTGTTTGTCTTTGTCGTTAAAGCTTGCTTCCTAAAAAAGAAAAATGTCTGACCATTTACAATGGTCCCCAAGCTGATAAGGGTACACATGGCACACAATGCAGGTTTTGTTGGGGAAGGTTGGAGTGTGTTTGGGCCAGGTATGGACCGCTTGGCTGACTGGAGGTTTATGAAATGAACAGCAGCTTTACAGCATGTTTGCCACAAACAAGACAACAAAGAGTTCCTTTGTGGAGCCGGGCTCAGCTGAGTGCTGCTGCTTAGTGTCTCAGTAAGAAACACACACAAACACTCACCCACACATGTGGGGGACGTGTAATCAAACTAGGTGTGACCGTGACCAAGTTCGCTCATGTCATCTGCGGTGGTGATGACGTCCTCGCACCATCCCCGTCCGTGAACAAGTCGTTCCTCTGAGCAGAAGAGGCGGCGTGTGTCTGCAAGGCAACATGCCATGTGGCGTCCAGAAGACGAGAGCGGAGCGGAGCCAGTGTCATGCCAGGGAGAGAGAGAGAGAGAGAGAACAGAGCAAAACATGGACTGGGAAATATTTATCGGGAACAAAAGGCGAAGCGGTCGTGCATATCCACTCACATCACCCGGGGGCGGATGTGGAGGGCATGTTGGAACAGATTGCGGATCCTTGAGATTAGCCTACCTCCTCAGTTCTGGTGCTAAGTAGCCTCCAACGCACCCGGGGCTCAGCAGGAGCCCTCCCAAATTGTTTTTGGTTCACTTTAGCCCCCGGGGGGAGAGTCAGCCATTACGTCTAATCAAAACACTGTGTGGGCCGCATGGGGTGAGCGGGCCGGGACAGCACAGTGGTGGAAGATTGAATTCTGGCCAAGGGAATTCAATAAGGAAAATTGGTTTTGTCAACCGATAGCAAAAACACACTCCCATAGCATGTTTCATTCTTTTTCTTTCCAGGTGTGGTGAATTTATAGGTCTCAGAAAAGCGGAGCCGGACAGTAGTGCATATGACATGTGAAACATACATGTCTTTGACCGATGTATCACACACAGCTGAAGCCAAGCTTCCCGGCACTCCACAAACAGAAGATGGTTCTTGTTAACGGTCTCTCCTACGACATTCTGACGGCATTTCCACGTACCACTTACCACAATTAAGGTCTATCCCCTAGTACTATAAAACAATGTTATCATCGACGACCACATCAAATTGCTTACAATTATTCATAAAACCCACCAGTGGTGTACGGCCAGGCAATATGCTACTGCATACGTCATGCATGTGGAAGGCAGTGTGACTTAAGTAGAATTGATCAAACAAAGAACGTGTTGATGTTAGATTAGAGCCAACAGGGTTGCTTGCGGCTTTCTATTAGATTTCTGTCGCCATGATTTGTTCCCCATGAATCTGTTTGGAATGCCAACGGCGAAAGGATTAACTCTCAAGCACACTGCGCCTCGAGAGGAATCCGATGAGGAAAATCATTTTTTCCCCCCCCCGAGAACAACAAGGGTTTTGCTACTTTAGCAATTCCTGACCAATCAAGGCGGAGCTGGAAGTCACACCCCGCAGTGGATCCACACGCTGGCCCTACTGATAAGAAATCCATACACTTAGACTTAATTATAATATTAGGTAACACTGTGTATTAAGTATAAATACGTGTATTTGTGCTTAACGCATGTTTGTCTGTACTGCTTATACCCATGCATATGAATGGGGGATAAAAAGATGTATCAAATGCAAACAAAATACATTTGGTTAAAAGTTGTGGTTGAATTGCAATAACTCATTCAATTACATCTCAATTATTGCAATAATTAAAACATGGATACCAGGATAAAAAAAAGAGAAGATAACCGCTGTTCCATTTAGGGTGCTCTCATTGGCCCATTAGACATGGAGATGAGTGTGCAGTTGGTTTTATGGAGGTTTGAAGGCTACCGTCAGCTCATTTTCTCTCCATCTCTGCTCCATCATCTGTCCTGGAGGCAGCCCACTTTGATCACATGACCTTTTCAGACGCCTCATGTTGTACATGTTTTGTCACAGTCAATAAATTATCGGAAAAAGGTAAAGTAAGTAGTTTTTTTTTTATTTGACTCCAGATTCCTATGTTTTAGATACTTCCCAGCTTGTCGAGGTTTCGCCTGTTGAAGTTCATGTGCCAGTAAATCTTGGCCTCTGAAGTCAAAGTTTAAAGCTGGCATTGCACTTTATAGGACAGCATGTATCCTAGGGAAGGTTAAATGTCACAGGGGCCCCATGCGTGTGTATCAGTGTCCGACACAGGGTCTCTCATGCAACATTTGCACAAGAGACACACACACACACACTAAAGCATGCACATGTTGCTTAAGGTCGATATTGTGCTGTTGTTTTTGGTTGAGGATAGCAGAATTTTGACTCACTACAACATTTGCACAAGAGGCCCCTTTTATTGACCCAGTATGGGCTTCCTGACGGTCCAGGAACCCCTCCTTGAAGAGGGACAACAGAAGGATTAGATTTCTTGACAGCTGAGGTGAGAGTGAAGGTCAACCTTGAGTGGAATGCTGCCATTTTTAACTGTAAATTAATACATGTTACCATGTTCTAAAACATTTTACATGTGTATACAGATTTGTGCATACATTCTTATGTACAGGTTTGTGTATACATCATCCATGCACTATTCATTGGGATAAAGGTTAATATGTTCTATGTTCTGTGAAGCTGAAGACAAGTTTCCACTTTGTGGGCAATATAAATATATCTTAATTTGGTATGCAGATTTTATAATATGATTTGTCTTGAGCAGATTTGTGAATGACCTTATAGCCAAACTTTTGCTTCCCAGATTGAGGCCATGGCTACTGTACACCAAAGGCATGTGTAACTGCATGGTTATTATCTCCGTGTTGGCCGTCAGTCCACACTAATGGTGCTTTCCACCAGTGAAAACCATAACGAAAAATAAATCCACAAACTGACAGGCAGGAGACTGGAGATCTTGAAAACGGAGGAGATAATTCATATTCTCCACAATCTTAGCATACACTTAGCACAGTGCAATTTAGGTCAGCAATGCACCAATCAGCTCATCAGTTTTGATTTAACAGAAACTCTAATTAGAAAGGGATAGGCTCCTTTTTTACGTGTCTCAACTAACACTGTTTTTGCAGTTTTGGCAAATCTGTTCTTCACCAAATAGTCAACTTAAGGGTACTGATGAACCACACTATTGAGTCCATCCATTTTACATGTAAATCTCCTCACTTCAACTTCCTTTTGGGAACTTCCCTTCCCAATATCTTGTATCTATGCTTGTTTCATCTGAAAATATGTTGCAACTTTTATGTAAATGATCAGTTTGCAAAAACTGTTCTCTGTCATAAGATGGCCCCAAACTTAACTGATGTTTTTTTATGGTGCAAAAACAACAGTATTCCAGTATTTTTTGTACATTATCCAGACACAAAATGGAAGCATAGTTTGATACACATTTTTTCCCCAGTTTTATTATTTTTTTAAATATAAAACCTTTCCCGCAGATGGACAGGGTTTAAGAACGAGAATGAAATTAATATAAAAAGCCCATGAAAGTAAAAACACTATGAATGGAGCGGAGTCATTCATACTATTGCATTTGTCTTATAAATTAGCCATTCATCGGTTAGGACTGAACTACAGAAGGGTAACAGTTACTAAACGGAGTGCTACGATGAGACTGTGAGGGCAATTGCACAGACGAGGACCAAAGGGAATGCATGTAACACATTCATGCCTGCAACTCTATTATTAGAAACCATCTCAAATATTAGGAGAGAAAGTCCTTTCTCTGCAGCGTGAGCAGAGCCACGACGTGTGTGACTTCGCTATTCGGAGACAAGCCAGTGGGAGCAGTGCAGGGAACAACAGTTGATTTGACTGCGGTCCAGCCACAACGGTTTCATTTCAACATAAAAGAAATGCAGATATCAGAGAGAGAATATCACAGAGAGTGTGTGTGTGTGAGACATGAACTGGCCCGCGAGAGCCTTCATGCCACATGACATGGCCCCATGAAGTGACTCAGGACTCATATTTACAGTCTCCCAAAATAAAAAAAGATTGATCGATTGGAATGATTGATCAGAGGCTTGGGATAGGGCTTGCTTGGGTTCACTCACACGATTCATTCCCACCATACCTAGGTGATGGTCTGACTGGCAGCACAAACACTCACAACAATCAGATACACACACACACACACACACACTAATACAAGTAGAAAGCAAACTGTGCAAAACTCTTTGGTGATAACGAGTTCACAAAAAACCAAGGAAAATAAACTATCCCAAAAAAGTAAAAGACTTGAGATGGTTATACAATCTTTCCAATATACATAACTTAACAGTCAAAGAGCGAAGAATGGTGCCTGAATATTCAATAAATTAGAAAGCTGAGGATGACTTGCAAATACTAGCCTAAATCCAGCAGGTGGGTTCACAGAAATGAATGATAATATGAAACTATCAGAACCTGGAGTAGCACTAACAATGTTACCTTGTTACTCAAACCAATAAAACCAACCAACCAAGAATTATTGCAAATCAAAGAGATAACCAAATGGACCCCTCTGTGGTGTATTCTGATGGGTGTACTCTATGTAATTATTTTCCATCACTGAAACATTGGTAATAACCTCTCTTGTAAACATTGACAACATCGAGAGTTATCTCTAGAGCACTGCTGGTCATAGAATTCATGGACATGAGTCGGTTTCACTCACACGAGACAAATGTAATACTTAACAATGACAATGATGGTGTGCTGGGTGAGTTATACTGTCATCAACCCCCTATTAGCACCCATTGGCCCACAGTCTGGAGCGCAGACTGCACACATTCTGTTTGATCACCGAGGGAACTAAGGGGCCTCATGGTCCCTGGTATCAGGCTCATCAGGTACTATATTGGTAAACGTCTTTTCAGCTCTTCATTACAGAAAATCCACTCCTATACTTCTAGAGTCACAAGGTTCAGCCCACCGGGCGCTGTGACCTTCTTTCTGAAGAGTTCTTGAAAACAAAAAGACAAATTAAAAAGAAGACATATTTTAGAAAAAATATATCCGTGGGAAGTCTTTGATTTCAGGAACAAATAAATTAGGAAGCGTGTGACACCACGTGGAGCGAGTTCTGAGACAGCCGGAGCGCACAGGCCCAGCCCAGGCCAGCTAAGTCCAGTCAGGGTCCAGTTCATGTACTGGTTGTGTGACCTGGCTGGTTCTCACGCTGTCCTAACAGAGCCGTTATTGGGGCTGCTGGCCAGCTTTCGGAAGCCGTGGTCGTTCTTCTCCAGCCACAGCTCGGCCAGCTGCTGCGTGGAGCCGTGCGACGACGCTTTGGACCCCAGGCACATCTTGTACTGCTTGGCCTCTAGGTTGGGGTCACACGTCACCGGGTGGTGGACGTGCACGATGCCCGTGTCCGTGCTCCTGAACAGCCTGATCCCCGACTGGACAAACTTATTAAAGAGGTCCACGTCCTCCAGACCCCAGCCTTGTATTGAGGTGTCAAAGCCCCCGGCTTGGACCAGGTCGCCCTTGTAGACGCAGACGATGCCGAAGCCGTAGTTCCTCCACAGGCCCGTCTTGGCGGTGAAGACGTAGTGGTTGTCGTTGGGTACCTTGCCCGCGTACACCACCTTGGGGTCGTACTGGCTGAAGATGATGGGGAAGTAGGTCTGCTCCCCCAGGACCGTGTTCCCCCGACAGCGTTTGAGGAAGTCGGTGGTGAAGAGCAGGTCCACGTCACAGTAGAAGAGCAGCGAGCTGTTGGAGAAGTGTGACGAGCCCACCTCTAGCGCCAGGGCACGGGAGAAGGAGCCCGCCACAGGCTTGATCTCCATCTCGGTACGGGGGTACTTCATGTGGTATTCTCTCATCAGCTCCACCTGCTTCACCCGCT
The DNA here is from genome assembly GCA_026745465.1 of Lota lota. Taxonomy (NCBI): domain Eukaryota; kingdom Metazoa; phylum Chordata; class Actinopteri; order Gadiformes; family Lotidae; genus Lota; species Lota lota. The sequence continues at coordinate 4,182,923 of JACYXH010000659.1, forward strand.
CCGTGTTGTTGTCTGTGCTGAAGAGCAGGATGAGCAGCTTCACGTTCTGGTTGGGGATCAGACACACCCGCTCGAAGTTGGCCATGAAGCGCACAAAGATGTCGTATCGTCCCGACAGGGGCACCAGGATGTTGACCTTCTCATCCTTGGTCTCCCGTGGGTCCTGGCCAGACGTGGCCAGCTTGAAGGGCACCAGCATCTTCAGTGAGTTTGAAAGAAAGGAGAATGAGTCAGACTCCTTGTTGATGTGACTTGCCAGTGCCCTGGCATCCAGCTCCTCTTCCTCCCGGAACTGGATCTGGCTGAAGGTCTGCTGCAGATAGGCGTGCCTTCTCACAGGCACGGTCATGGTCTTCCCTTTGTGTTTTTTGTACAGCAGCAGGAGGTCCAGCACGTACTCGGCCCCGTACAGCGGGTTCACCCTCCTGTAACCATACTGGATCTCCTTGAAGTCGATGACCCGTCCGCGCGTCTTAGCGTTGGCGTTGATCATCTCCATCACCTGCATGATGATGTCCTCCAGGGCCTGCCTCTGGGACGAGTCCATGCCACGTCGAGGCGGCTGGCTGTCGGACGACGAGTACAGGTACTTCCCCGTGAGGAACTCCCACTCCAGCACCTCCTCTCGTTGCCGCGGGTGGAAGCGCATAAAAGATGGAGGCATCCCCAGCTGCTGGTCCTCGCGGCTGGGCTCGGCCGCCCCGTAGCGGGCCATCTGCACTATCTCCCGGTGGAGCTGTATAGTCCGGTGGCGCAGGTCGGCGATCTTCCGGCTGAGCATGTAGCTGTGCAGCCGATACTGGTAGGGGGGGTTCTTGTTGGGGTGCAGCGTGATGGCGCGGTGGATTTTGCTGTTGTGGAGGTCTCGGATGTAGCCCTTTTTGTTTGGCTCGTAGTTCTCATAGAACAGCTGCTGCATCTGTAAAGACAGAAGAGACAGCAAAGGATGTGGTTAGATACATATCAATAGCACATTTTCTGTTTTGTTTTGTCGAGGTTCCTTCCGTAGCCACACTCTTTATTCCTGACTAACAACACAAATGTAAACATGGTAAGTAACAAACGGGTCTGGTTGATCTACATGCATGGGTTTCAATGTGCCAAATGTCTGGCATTTAGACAGTGGTTTACAGCTATCCTTCAACGTTGAGTTACTGTTTAGTGAAGACCTACTGAAGCCTTACAAAAGTAATGTTACCCAAATCACAAAAGTCTGCATGTGTAAACACTAAAGCAGCTGCTTAATGCCGCTACTGAAAGCCATTCAACCATGTTCAAGAAGGAAAGGTCTGTCTGTGTTGTTGCAACCTAATGAACAGGGGAGTAGAAAGCCAGCAATACTATTTACGAACACCGGCATCCCCCAGAAAGCCAGATTTGACAGGGCAGCTCTGGAATGCGGCCACAAGCCTTCCCTTGGTGTAAAGCCAACACACAGAACCAGACAAGACAGGAACCAAAACCCCGCCATGAAAGTCATGGAAAGTGATATGTGATGTTGCAGGAGCTGCCCGAGTCCCTCTTATTTTTCCATGGCTCAACACTGCACCTTTGACTTGGACCACTGCTAATATGAATATCTTGCTTATCAATGGAGGTCTTCTTGAGAAAAAGGTTCAGCCTTCTCCCATCACAAATCCACTGAATCCATTACATCAACTTCCAATGACTAATATGCAGATAATGTCATAACGGTTTTCATTCCCAAACATTTTGCAAAGTGCAGACGTGTTAAGAGAGGAGAGGATAAATTAGGGGGGCCGAGTCTTTTTTCAAATGCAGGCCACGGCTGTGTCCAGCTGGGAGACAGCAGCGGCCATCATCTGATGCCTAATGGCCCAGGATGTTTATGTCTTCTGTAGCGTAATCATGATTAGCCACCTCCCCTTTATCTGACCTTCACTGCAGCTTGTGACTCATTACAAAAAAAAAATCACAGCTGTTAACCCCACAACAACAGTGTCCCAGAGGAGAGACATAAATCCCCCAAAAGTCAATGTTGACTCCTTCTCAGAGTAAAGGCTAATATGTGCAGTACTGGGGGAAGATTGACAATACGCCTGATGATGAACTATGAAGCGAAGTTCCATGAGCGCAATTTGAACTGTGATGTTTAACAAGGTTCTCAAGGGAGATCATTATGATGATGAAAAACAAAATTCTCCTTTCCGAAATACCAAAGTGTTTTATACAATACTATCTGTATATGTCGCTGGGTTCAAAGTAACCCTGGTACCAGGTTCTGTTCACAGCGGTTATATGTCATGGTATCTGAACTGGTTCCACCAAATATTAAATCCCTTAGTGTGAAGATATGCCATCTTTACTTCATTACGTATGGTATTTCCCTTTCTCTCTTAGAAAACACAGTTATCAAGTAACAACATTGCTGTTATCAAACAAACAACACTATCAATTACGGAGTACAACACTATCTCCATGTTTGGATATATGCAAAATCAAGTGCCACTGCCTGGGCATGAGTCATGTCTCTGGAATGATTGCATTATCAAAGTGATAGCATGAAACAAGTCTGCCTCCAGAGCCTAAATTCAATGCAATGGTACAACCCAAAGGCGCACTCTTTGACTAGTAACGTCTCTATGATGTTGCCCCATTCTGGTCTTACTCGGCGGGTTTGTGGAACATGAGGCAAGCCAAACAGATAAAAGCGCTTTGCTCTATGTGCTATCAAGTCATAATAGAGCTGTAGTTGCAAGTAAATATTAGGTTGACATTTATTCCTATGCTGAGGTAGATATAATTCATGTGGGAGCCACCAACTACCACCACCAAATGTAACAATAAAGTAACTTGTTGGCAGCAGTGAACAACGTGAACAATAAGACCTAAGAATAAACGAAAACTCAACAATAAACTGTGGTTAAAGTGTCAACAGGCATTGACCCATGATGAGCATGAGAAGACACCTATTTTTTCACCTTGCTGAATGTCCAAAGGCTTTTAATGTAAAGTCACATGAGATGGATTTGAAATGCCTACAATAGTTTAGCGGAAAATGGTTCTGGTGAATGTTAAGAAAAGATTTTTAGTTAGCCATTTCCACTGCCGAGTCATAACATGAAGCTGGCCATTGAGCGAACAACCATCACTCTGTACAGGAGACAGTGTGCAGGAACAACAATAGGAAATTAGAACGGGAAAGGGATGGCTGGGGTGTTATTCAACCCTAGTGCCACTCTCCTACTGGGCCATGCAAATCTAATTGGTGACACCATTATGCCGCTGTAATTGGATCTTTTATAGCGGAGTGTTGGCTGTCCAAACTAATTTCTCTGCCTAGGAAAGGGCTTCTCACACATATAGGCAGCTCCACAATGGACATGATCTTCAAATTTGCATGCTGTGTACCAGCATCTGAAGAGTGAAGAGACCAGGAACAGGAGCATACTCACTTCATCTTCATAAGAAACTTAGGTTTCGGCTCAAATATATCTTCTCAATGATTGTCCATTAAGTGAGATTCACAACATGCATGATAAAAATGGTGGTCATGCTTTCCTTCCCAAATTCCTGATTATTGTATGCATTGTTGTTATTTACATAACGAAAGGGATTTGGCTCAGAGTGCCGTCGGGGAAGGGGACACTTTCAAGAGTAAGATTATGATCTTAAAAGCCAATTTTGTGGCAAAACTATTGTTCTTTGAAACCCCCAGACGCAATTTCAACATGTCAAGTTGGGTCAAATTTCAACAACAAAGCCAGGTGCACTTGTGCCGGTACCAGATCAGGATATTAACAGGCAACGTGCAGGATATGAGAAAGGAAGCACTGACCATTTCTGCAAGTCTACAAGACTATCTCAGAAGGCTTTGACTTTGAGTTGATAGCATAGGTAAAGAACACATATGCAAAACTCTTCGTCTACTCTGGCTTTTACTGTAATTACTGCTCGCACATTACTGTAATTATATTTTTTTCTAAAATATGTCTTCTTTTTATTAAAAGTGCTTAAAATTTTTGAGGTCTGTTATCTTTTGACTGAAGCATAATACAAATGATTTACAATGGTTATATGTTGCATTGTGCTCAATAACAAATTAAGTGTGGCGTAAGGGGATGGTTAATGGCCATAGTTGTCCTTTAAAGAGATCAAAGACCGTTTCATTTCCCAGGCCACTTTGTGGAGGCCAGGGTATTTGTGTGAGCGGAGAGTCTGGCTATTGTGCTCTACAATTATCCACACAGATCTTTCCGCGTGTGTCAACATGTCACCTTCCAGCTTCAAGCAACAAGTGCATTATTCCTACTGTATGCAGTATAAGCTGCGTGTGATGGTTCCAACCATATAAAAAGGACAGTGCATACCATTTGATTAAAGTCATCACATGCCTGAATTAAATGCATGCTAATTAAGTGTTCTAATTAAAGCCAGCGTACAAACAGCAGGTTTTCAGCAATGTAGAAACCCTTGATACAATGCTGCTGTAGCGCTGGAATCCATTAGCTACTATTCTGTGCTGAGAACCAGGCATAGATCAAATCGTCTCATGTTCAAATTTCACCAAATCCCATGTTTTAATGATTGCATCATATACTACAACACTGACTCAAACAGGAGGTATACAACCAAAAAACTAACTTGGCAACAGTACATAGCTGTGTGACTGACAAAACATGCGCCGGCACTTCCATTTCCCCTCCAGGTAAAAGGACGAACAAAGCAGTCAGCCGTCGTCATGCTTTCATGTGGAAATTATGAGTTATATAGACATTACTCAATGCTTTATTTTAACAATATTTATTAGTTTTTCATATTACCTTCATCCCCGTAATGAAACACATCAACTTTAATTGTTAACGTTAAGTGGCTGAAGACTCAGAGTCATTTTCCACAACAACAGTTGGCAAGAGACGAACATGGGAATAGACATGGGGTGCAACGTGTGGAAAAGAATACAGCCTTAAGAGTGGACATCAATAAGCATACAGAAGAGGTTGATGGTCACAGGTAACTCCTTGTAGATCCCTCCTACCTTCATGGCTCTGTTGTGCCATGAGTGAACAAGATGTGTGCGCTGGAAACATTGTTGTCTGTGTGTAGCACGCAGTGATACTTTGAGGAACCGTGGAAAAGCGCCAACACTCTTTATCTAGTGATGACTCTCTGGGGTGACTCGCTGAGCAGGTTGATGGAGGATTGTGCCAAACAGATGCCAAACAGACACCAGCGCTTGCTCAATTTGCTATCAAAGACATTGCGTCAAGTTGTTTGATGGGAATTGGGATAAGCAGATTGACCAGGAACGTTAGTCACCGATAACCCACGATCCCAGCGATACTTTACGATCATTTTAACATTATCCGCTATAAACATCAAGCAGCTAGCAGTAAACCATCTGCCCACAACATCTAGGAAAACATTTGGTAGTCAATTTGATGGACTACTTTCTATTTTTGCAATTTATATTGAGATGTCGTTTTTAGAAAGCCTCTGAGGATGTATCTGGTTTCACATGAAGTTTCATCTCCTGGGTAGACATAAGCCTAGCCGTGATCCTTATCGTCCATTCATAAGGCTCCCTGGGCCAAAGCTCTGGTGGCTACAGAAAGCTGAGAGCACCTACGAGGGAGGAATGCGAAATAGCCCCCCTTTGGTTTGTCTCTCTGCTGTGAAAACCGGACAAGACTTGGTGACAGAGAGCAGAAAAGAGGCCTTTGTTCCCTCAAGTCGTTCCCTTTATCCAGATGTCTTTCCTTGAATACAGCTCCAAGGGGGGCTGAGAGATCACAAGGATAAGGTCCGTAAATGTATGGACGGGTCTGCACGATGGCCTTTCATCTGGATGCATATCGATTGATGCGGACAACCGAACATAATCAAAACTATTCTATAAGCTGGGAAATATATTGTTTATGAGCCTTCTGTCATATTGGTCTGGAAATATTTTCAAAACTGGAAATATATATATAATATATATTATATAGCCATGTCAGTTAACTTTATCTTTTTATCTATAGTAATTAAAGAATCGTATATGCATATAATAAAAGTAAATAATCATACTGTCCATGAGCTGGTTAAGGCATCTCCTCCTCAACGAGGGTGGAACTTGATAAAGAGTCAACAGAAAGTACACAATTGACGGTCTGTTTTAGGAATCCCTATCTATGACATTAAAGTGGAAAGGCTGCCCCAGTTATCTGGAGAGATACGTGGTTACCGGAGGAGGGGCAGGGGGTATTCTTGGCTCAACTCTCTCTTAAGGATACAGCTTTCCAATCGGGCCCCAAAAACAGACCTGCCACTCTGCCCTTATCACGACCACAAACTCATCCACTACTCTTGAGTAGAAGAGGGCGTCATCTCTGGCAGGCTGAGAAGCTGGGTAATTTTTAATCTCAAACGCTTTGATTAAAAGGCAATCACTATTAAATGTACAAAAAATAACCTTTGCATGTGTGCACTTGGGAGCATATATCCGGTGTGCAAGCAGGGCTGAATTAATCGTTCTTCTAACAATAAATAGACAGAGGCCATAGAAGTCTAGAACTTCAAACTGGTATTGCATTACCGGATAATTAGGTACAGTTTTAAAACGATATCCGCCTTATGAAAAGAGACATTGTACCAAAGTAATCACTTCTAAAAATGTCTAATTTTTTTTTTTTTATAAAGTTTGTATTAGTCCTGTTGGCAAAGTGCTGAAAGCAGTCTTATAGGAAGCCTAGAGTTGACTTTCTGCATTAGAAGATGTCAGTAAATCTCCAGAAGGGGACAATCGATCCCATATGTACAAAAGCTACTAAGCAACAAAACCTCAAAACTTGTCTCTCAACAGTAGCAGCCATTACGGCTCATAACTATTCAGGACCAACAGTCCTATTTATGCATGTCAGGCATTTTTCAGTGCCAAGCAGGAACTTTAAAATTAGCAGGGGGCTAATACAAATGTACAATGAGCTGGCTGTGGCTTTAAAAAAAGACGTGCTTAGGATACCTAAAATGTTCCATTTTACTATTTAGAGGAATATTCCAGGTGTGGTCAGTAGACTAGCACCTAACAAGAAAACAAAGGCACCGACACAATATGCCGAGCAAAACCAATACATGATTGCAGAGTAGGAAAAAACCAGAGGGACATTTATTCAACAAAAATACTTTCATTCCATTAAATTAGTTTGTGCCAGAACCAAAGGCCAACTTGTTTTCTTCTTAAATAACTTACTGGCAGCTGCTTGTCTTTTCATCTGTTTCAGGGCACATCTACATCAGAGCTAACGGCATAGTAAATTGCGACCAAATAACATGTAATATAAAGCCAAAACAGAAATACAACCAACTACGTATATAACTTCCTTTGACTCATTGACTTTCCGATACAGCACGGCCCATAAAACTATATTCTTTGCCACAAAATAACTGTCAGCTTAAAAGGTTAATTGATGATTTCGTTAGAGTCATCAGTAATGGGTTACAAGTGAGGCACCCTGATACTGCAGGCACAAGCTGAGTCGGCAAGAAGTTGTATATTGCTGAACCAGTGAGGAGAAAAAAAACGGATGGAGGCAACTTTATCCCGAGGAGGAAAGGAGTAGAGAGGTTTGCATCCATCTACACCAGTTCTGTTTGGATACGGAATATTCCAGGAAAACATGCTGGATGGCAATCCATGTTTAAATAGATAACAAATACAAAATAATCCTGATTTGCTCAACTGCATAGGGCCCACTCACAGACATTCATCTCAACTGAGTGTCGCATTTAATGATGGTATATTTTAATGGATTCAGTTAAAAAGAACTGCACCATGTCATTTTTAATTAATCATAATTTAATGTTCTTGGCAATGCCCTTCTTAGTTGGAAGAAAAATGTGACATTAGGGTTGAGGAGTTCATGTTTAAATTAAGTTTGTATGCATCATGTTGACTCAACCTTAAATTATGAAGGACATAATAGAGATAAGATCTACAGGAATACATTTTGAGATACAATTATGTTAAGCAGGCTCGCTTTTCTTATGGCAGGAACTACCGACTGAAGGGGGAAATGAAAAGCCCTTCCAAGAGGGGGGCTTCTCTGGAGCTCTGAGATCCTCTCGGGACTGACTGCTACTGTAGAAGGACAGAGACAACCGGCACATTGTGTCGGGGATAGGGGAGTGGAGGGTCAGCCACAGCAGGACTGTGACAAACCTGGCGGAGTACAGGACTATGTATGTCAGAAGGGCGAGTTGACCTCAGCTGCTTCCGAGCAGAGGAGCCTGGCAAGAGAACAGAAGACTGCTGACTCAGGCCCTCCTTCCTCACCTCTACTCTGGGGAAGACTGATAGAGGTAGAAAGAGGCTCTTCCTATTTGTAGTGACTGCAGCCCATAGTCCCATAGTGAGATCCTGTGTGCCACAAAAATGGAGCCCCCCTCACAGGTGTTGCCATTAGAAAATGAGTGATGCGTGAAAACCAATAGAGCACTATTAAAGAGATCACGCTATTAGAGCCTCTGGTGCTCATTTAGTGTATTAACACATCCAGTGTGTGTTTGTGTTTGATCCGATGTGTCTGATCAATCAGGACTTCTTCCACACTTTCTTTCTTCTAGCCCTCATCAAAACCAGCAGCAATCATCCATGAATAACAGAGAGGGCAAGAAAGAGAGAGAGCAGTTAACATCTTGGTAGGCTGTAGGCTCCAGCGTAGTGGACCAAGTGGACCATGGGCGTAACCATTGGCCCACAGTGCTGCCTGACATCAAGGAAAAGGCCTAAATTAAAACCCTCCATAGAAAAAAAAAACCAAGGACAGAACTAGCCAATACTGGCTACGTTTTTTTATGGTAATTATAGTTCAGGAGTGGGCAGCTGCATACTTGTGGAGATGTGGTGGTCCGTGGAGCTAGCGTTTAGCCAGTGCCGCCCAAGGCCGGCCTGAATGAAGCCCAGGGAAAGGCACAGGAACCGGGGTGTGGGCGTAGGAAAGCGCAGATACGAGCGTTCATACACATTCTGGTAACTGAAAGTGAATGTGTATAAGTAGGCCTATAATCTTCACCCTGGTCACAGCCCTAAACAATCCCTGCATTCTGAAACTCCCTTTGAAGTCCTTTTTTTTTGCACAGCCATGTTTTGTAGGTATTATCAGCGTGTGTATACCATGGTAATTGTGGAGTTATGAAAAATAGCCAACAAAGGGGCCCCTGGGGTCACCTGTGTGATAAGGAGGGGGCCCCACAGCTGAGGCTGGCCAGTTGGTTGCTGAGAAGCAATCAACTGTGGCAATGGAACTCAAATCAGAGGTGGTTGCCAACTTATGATGCACACAGCAAACAGTAACAAAAGATTATTGCCATACTCTGCCATTACAATGCCAATGCCAATGCAATTACAGTCCGATACATGCATTCACTGTCAAAATCTGTCAGTCAGCAACGCCTAAAAGCTCCAGGGTGTGAAAAAGAACATTTAACACCTGCTTCTTGTCTTTCACTCCCTTTTGGAAAGGTTCCCGCTCGAATCCTCCTGCTCGCACAATGGTGTGTTCAACGACGCAGCTTACCTTTCACAGCTCTAAACTCAACAAAGCTCAAACAACGGTCTAAATATCGTACTCAGTTCCACCTTGTTTGTGGTCTTGGAGACCACTTAAAAAAAAAAAACATGGGTCACTATCAAAGGAATCTTTGAAGAAATATTGCTTTCAAATGCTTGTGACAATTTGTTAACTAAAGAAAAGTGAGTAATGAATAAAATAGACTTATTACTGAATAGACCAGCACGTCCATTAGTATTGCAATGGATATAGACTGCTTATGGAAAATGCAAACTCTAGTGCTTACATAATGATGTTTCCATGTGTGCCGTTCAGTGCTGGTTACATCATTAGCATCGACATGTGCTACTGGTACTTTTTCTCTCAACATGGTACTACCATGTTGAAATGGTTCTGCATAAGTCCACTCCTATACCCCTCTCTGCAAAACATAGCTTGAGTTTGCCTTGGCTAAAACAATCTCTGCCATTGTCATCGATAGGGATCGCCTGAAAGGGGACATTCCAAAAAGAAACCACTGAAACCTAAGAGTACAAGCAGGACGGCCCGTCTTACAGAAGGACAGGCAACAACGTGACAGGCGTCATCAAACCTTGGAGAAGGGCTGGATGATTCAAAATCATGTTGATTCAAATTATGGCAATTCGATTTTTACATCCAACTCTTTCCTACAAGAATCCGCTTAATTAAATTGTTTAGCCCAACAGATCGTCCCTTGCTAGTCCTTTGATACCTTCGTACATGGTCATGCTTTTATAATAAGTTGCATTTTCATTTATTTGATTGGAATAAACAACACAACATATACTTGAATACAGTATGAGAAATATCATGGCAACAATTTAAAGCCCTTCGGCACATTGCCTTGACGACTTCGTATAAATGAAAAGGTTGTACTTTCAGTAAACGGCACCTAGGAAATAAGACATGATGGTGGGTAGCAAGCTGGTACACGCTCAGGCCTGCTTAGAGCCAGCTATTCTGACTCCTGTGAACCCCTCCAAACCCAGGCCTGGGTCCTGCCCTATTAAAAAGGTCAGAGGGGAGCGGGCCAGTAATTGCAGCCCAGTCCCCCGTTTGATCCTGCTGATAGTGCAAACGATCGACCCCCAGGTAGAGGAAGAAACAGCTCCAGGGGCCCCACGTTAGAGATCCTGGTCCAGATGTCACCACTTACACAATGAGCAGGGCTCACTGCACTGTACTTCTGCTTCCTCTATGGCCACGCTTGGTGGGATGGCTAACTGCTGAGAGCTGACAGGGGGATGGTCAGACAGACAGACAAACAAACAAGCACGCAGAGGTTTACCCGGTGGTCATGGAAGTGGTTAAGGAGAGAGGATGGAGTCATCGCACTACACAGCTAAAGCCTTCCATATCTTGCGGTGTCATTGTCTTTAGTTCCAACAGCTATGAAGCCTCAATGTTACACAAGTAGGCAGATACAGACAAGCAGATGACACACAGAGAGACAAAGAGAGAGGGAGAAAAAGGGAGGGGATACTATTTATTTTCTCAATTCAAATGTCATCCATTCTCTCCAGAGTACTACTCTGGAGAATAGTCCTTTCACTCCTGTTTGCAAAAGCAAAAGCAAATCACATTTGAAGTGCACACTGTTCACCAGCCAAACAATATTGATTATAATAGCATAATACAGCTTTAATGTTGTATTTTTGTCATCTTCAACTAGTCCATCTGACAGACATTGCATTATACTGCTCAGAGTAAAAACATAACGAATGAAGAGAAATCCTGTACTTTCTCTTCATTCATCATCAGCAACAAAAGTTTCCTTCCTTATCTTTATACAAAGTTTATGATGAATACATAGTGGAATGTTATTGTGTCAGCCTGAGCTAGTAAGTTGTAGTTGTAGTTGTGGCTGGTTGCACCAGGAGGGCACCTAGCTCCCTGCGGGGGTGCCTGTGGCACAAACTCTGCCTAATTAAATGTATTTCTCAGTCCGTCAGTCAGGAAGCCCTGAATCTGAACCGCACCCCCCCCCCTGCTGTGCCCAGTGGGTAAGCAGCCATGGGACTGCGCTCCTCAGCCCAGGTCTCCGATACCCAGGAAAGGTTGACTGGGGATTTAATTTAACCTCATTTCCACTTGTGAAGTTTGCCTATTTGAAAAGACAAATGAAAATGTCACTGTTGGAAGTATGTGTGTCTGTATGAATGTCCAAACACACAAGCATATTGGGAATGTAGTCCTCAGGTTTTAATTGTAAATTTCCAATTCAGCACTGCTCTGGCAACATGAACTTCATCAGTGTAGAATAATATGATTATGGATGCAATCAGCAGACTTTTTTTTTACTGGACTACCGTACACACACACACTCACAAATATGAATATACAAAACAAACACACACACACTAAATAATTAACTGCTGAGATTGTGACGGATTGTTTTTGCCACATCTCTATTACAGTAGTGTGATGGTCTCGCTCTGTTCCAGCCTCATTAGCTCTCCCCATGACCTTATTCAAATTGGCCAGAGTCTGCCTGATAACATTAATGAGTCATCATCCAATTGCGGGGCAGCTGTATAAACAGACCGACCATGGAGTTCATTGAACAGAGGGAGGTCCTTCCATGTCCCTCATGAATGCAATTGTTTTGTTGGAGGACGCTCTTGTGTAGAGTGTGGTGCCAAGAAGTGCATTAGCAAGCAGCACAGAGGAAGAACCGTGTCATTGTTGCGCACATAAACCACCAACAATGTGACCGCCACAGTAAAAACACTGTAGGGTTTGATTGGCCATGTCTTACTAAGCCCTGGCAGTTTGTCTACAGGAAGCCTTCTCTACTCTCTGCTCTAAGCCCTCTGCACGTTTGAGAGGACCACTTGGACATCACAGGGCTTCTGGGTGATCTTCCTTTTTGTCCACAGTACGTGTGCGTGCGTGTTTGTGTTTATCTGCAGGTCATGGTCAAAGAAGCAGGGAACTCCTACATTTGACCGTAAGTCTGTCTGATTCGTTCACTACATGTAAAATCATAGCAACAGGTCTTTTTTTTACCAGACATATTTGTTTGAACTATGAAGTTCAAACTTTTCAGTCAATTAAAGAAGTAAGTAAATTAAAGAAGTGAAACTGGTTCTCAACTCCAGCAGTGAATCGGGTGACAGTAAACAGTGGGGGTTCATGCAAGGACAGGAAGAATGGTCTGATTGTAACATCCTTAAAATTTAACATTTCAACCAGGAAATATCAATGAAATTCAGTATGCTTTTGATTTGTTGAAGAGATATGACTTTCTAGCTTTTGAAAAGAGGCTAGTCTCTCTTCATTTCTCAGTGCAATTTTTGTAAGGGTCTTAAAATAACCCAAGCTAACCATCAAATGGTAGTAAATTGTTTGCTGGTACAATTACCAGAGACCATCATATGCAGCTGGTGAGCAAAAATTGGGACAACTTGACAAGAAAAGTCAACACAGCCGTAAACAGAGCGCATCGGTCTCACAGCGCAAAAGATTAGAGGGAAAGCGAAGATGTTTTGATGTCGTCGCAACAGATCATTTGCTACAATTTAAAAAGAAGGTGGGTCCTCTTTTCCACGGCACAAACTTCAGATTAAAAGCCAGACATCAAACTGCACGTGTACGTCCACCAATCATGCACATTTGGTTACTGAGGCTTTTCCGTGAGTCAACGAAGCCTAATGTGACACCGCAGACCCAAAAAACCAGAGAAGTGCAAGAGGACAGGAATAGGTTTGGTGAAACACTGCCCCGGCAGCTTGGCATCCTTGACTGTCTCTAAAATGTAACACGGCCTTTCCTTTTCAAGTAAATGCAAAACTGTGCAGGAATGCACACAGCTTAAAAGGACTTGGTGGATGCTTCTTTACTTATATCCCATTTCACTTGGGTCGAAATGAGCCGTGTTACAGGAGCAAGGATATAATTTCACTCTGTCTTTAATGTGAAAAGAAAATTATTCTCTAATTGCTTTGCTCTAAATGAGTACTCGATATTAGGCATTGTCTTCTATTTCTATTAGTTTAACAGCTAACAGGGGAGCTAGCATGGCCCTTGGAGGGAGTTTAGCATTATGCTTCTGCTTTATGCTCTAGTCAGACATTTTTCCCTGACAGGAATTAGATTATCACTAATGGAAAAGGGAAAAGTAATAGTGGGGAATACTAAGATGCCCTGGTTTTGCTTTGTAAACAGTCTGCAGTCAGGTTGGAGGTCTTGCCTTGTCATAGCCGGTAGATCTGTCAAATAACCTCTTTCCAAAATCCGAGGAGTGAGGAGATGGAAAATGTGGGCTAAAAACAAATAATTTCTACAGGCTTGAACGTTGAAGACAAATGGACTAGCACACTGGTTATAGTGTTAATGGGAGCCACATGGTCTCAAATCCATGTCATTGTCAGACCCGTCCCGGACACTGCAGAGGCCTGCCTTTGAGCCCCCATAGCATCAAGTAGTAAGGAGCAAGATGGTGCCCTGGAGGACAGACTCTGCCTACTCCAACTCATCCCTATTGATCAACTACTTTTGGACATTATTATTACCAGCTTAGCGATGACCACTCGCTAAATAGTAGTAATTCAATGCAAACATCACAAGTAAGCAGAGCGTGTTCCCTTTGCATACGTGCTACTAGAAACAGCTCTGCCTCTCAGTCCAGGCCGCCAATGAAAAGATGATGAATCACTCTGCAGTCAGACCAAGATGTGGCCAAGACAACTCGCCAGGGTAGGATCAAGGCTGCATGAATGATCGCCTTTAATAAAAACGGTTTCACAGTTACAATTTATTTCAATGCGAATCAAATTGGGTCGCAGTAGCATCACTCGAGGGGCCTCTTAACAGCAAGTCTGAACAAGGGCTGAGTGCAGCAGCCCCTGCAAGACCAGCGCCAAACAGTGGGAACCTGAGCCCCCTCCACACAGTCCAACCTGCTTCAGCTCCCAAACAAAGACATCTCTTTAAAACTGGTGCACACACACACACACACGAAAAGGAGCTAGGAATTCCTTTTACACTGTCAGCATATACACAAACACACACACAGTCACATACACCTTACACCCCCCCCCCCCCCCCCCCCCGCCCCCGCCCCCAACCTGTATACCACAGCCCTGCTCTCTTTCCACGGCCGACACATACACAGGCAAAGCTGTTCTCCATACATGTCAAGGGCTGGCAAACCATTCCTCTGCCTTCTACACATCAGGAGGTAAAGAAAGTCTGGGGGATTACTCTACTGTAACACCTAGCTTAACTGAAGCACCCTCACCATCCCCCCATCATCTAGCACCTGGTTGGCTAAGACGGCACCTAATCTAGTGGAGGAACTTTTGGTGGTGGTACTCCGGGATAAGCTGCAACCTGAAGAACGGTTGAAAGCTGATCCTTAAAGGAAGAGATAAACTTCAGAAAAATCCCCAGCAAGCCTCTGTAATGATAATGACTTGAATACACAAGCAGCCTGGCATGCACTCTCTGGGGGCTGGGTGTTTTACAGCGAGCACATTGTTAAATTTAAACCTGTTATGTTCCCATAAAACTTCTAAACCTCAACAATTAAAATCAAAAGGCAAAAAATAACTGTCTGGTTTCAGAGCAGAGCGGAGCAGAGTCAACAAGTGCTGTTCTGGTGCTGTTTGGACGAGGCACACTTACGGCAAAGGTCACTGCAACCCGCGTGGCCCAATAGTGGGTGAAAAAAAACAAACAAACCCTTGAAATTCTTTCACCCTAGTTGGCCTGCGAATGTCGGGGAATCCAAAAGATGTGCTCTTTGCTGCCATCTCATACAAGTCAGACATTGTTAAGTTCACAAGTCACAATATGGTTGGCATTCTCTTAATCATCCACTTCATACCTTTTGTCATAAGATAAGATACACTCAGGGTCTTTCTAATCTTTCCTTGCCGTCACATTAACGTATTACTACGCTATGCCTTACTTCCTCATATGTGATGTAGCTATCGGCTTGTAAATGCAGGTTGAGGATAGTTTTTGCTGAGTCACCTTTTTGTTTGGTTTGTGTGTCTGCAAACAATTACACTGTTTTGGTGAAACTTAAATACTCCATGCCAAAGTTACATGAATAAACTTGCAACACACAGGCAACAGGGTGTGTGCCTGAAATGACAAAGACCTGCGGGTAGAGGCCATGATGTCAACAAGCAGGCGCCCGTATCGGTGCCTGGGTAGTTCCACTGTGAAGGAAACACATGGTGGTCACTGGTAAGGTTGCGGTAAGGCTCTTATCTACTAATCCCTGCTAATGGGATGGTGGAGGCTAAATGGCAGCCCTCTGATTGCCCGTGATAGGCGTGTCACGATTAATCCAACGTAGTAAATTGACTGGTTTATTAGCGAGCTCAGCAAATAGCTGGACAGGTACACACGGTCTCATACGTTTGTGTGTATGACGAGAGTGTGTACGTATTCTTGGGTGCAATTTGAAGGGAACATCAAGATCAGACAACAGAGACAGTGCCAACATATTCTGTGGCCTTTTCTGTCTGTACTGTCTGATCTAACGCTGATGTGTGCTCTCTAATTGTACATGTCATGGTCCTTGCCTAAATAACCAAAAGGCATACTAGGGGCACATGGTTTTGCTAGTTATGTGCTACAATGGATTTAAACTCATGCTAGAGATTACTGGAGAGTAAGTGATGTAGGCCTGCAGCCACAGTTGCCATCTTGAATTAATTTCCAACATACAGAATGTGTATGCTGGTTGTTTTACCCCCCCATCACCCAAAGAAGTGAAGAAGAGACAGATAATCCAAGTCATCTGATGCTCTCAACTCAGATGGATGAAAGGGATAACAGAATAAAGACATACACTTTCACAGCATTAACACCGTGGGACGAAAAAGGTAGATCAATGGCAAAAGAGAGAAAAAATGGCCAATCTCATTGTCATTCAAGGCCACTACTGACTGACTCATTCACAGCTCCATTCACACAGGAGGAGAATGTGTGATTAGCTGGGTGAGTCGCGGCCAGACAGACAGCCAGCCAGCCAGGCGGGCAGACCGTAAAATCCCAGCATGGTTGACACAGATTAAGGCAATGGATGCTAGTAGCTCACTACTCGTGGGCCACCCGCAGTGTGTCCCTGACGTCAGCGACAAGTGCACTACAATCGGCTTTATCTGCCGGGCTGGAGAGCAGAGGAGCCATCTCTCAATGGTATGCAGACAGGAGGGGACAGCTACGCCAAAGGCCACGGGGGTGGGACTGTGTCATGACCCCAAGATACAAGGGGCAGGTGAGACTGAGCTTGAATGGGGGCAAGCTGGAGATGGGGGAGGAAGTTGAAACGTAGGTTATAACGGCTTAAACAGCGGAATGTAACAGACACCACATGTTCTTGTAGCATCAAACCCCTGGTTTACAAAAGAGGCACATCACAACTAGTTGATATGGCTATGCTGGGACAACATACATACTCTTCATTCCTGGGATTACACATGTTCTGTGAAAAAACCCAGAGTACTGTAGTGTTAACCTTGGACAAAGAACAGAACTCGCAACTGATGGAGAGAAAGCTAATAGTCCTAATGGGTAAATGATGAGAAAATAATGTAACCCTATTTTTTCAAGCGACAATAAGCTCATCATTAATATTGGCCATGGTCAATATTACTCTGACCAATATAACTCATACAGCTGCGTATCCATGAATATAAAACCTCAGAGTGTGTGTACGCGTGTGTGTGCAGTTCGATTGAATAATTGAAATCTGCTCGATAAAATAAACCCATCTAGCAGCCACATGCTCCTACTATGAAGCATTTCATTACTAAATGACGTTTAGTTTCATTACTAAATGAAAATAAGGCATGACATAGTTGGAGTGTACATCCTATATACGTAGCTATACACTGACTATCTAAACATTGCACTGCATTTCTTTATAAACTTGTGCAGGCAGACGTCAAAAGGAAGAGAAGACTGTGTACAAGTGTTTGTTCTATCCCTGGGCTGGATGTCCCCAATCCAAATTCAAACTGGCAACATTCCAATCATAGATTTGAGCTACCACTTCCCTAAGGCCCGTAAAGTTTAGTGTAAATAACATTGTGAATAACGCTGAAGACGTTCACACATAAGGCTGTTCAAATAATTGTAATTTGTTACGATAATTATTATATAATAACAATAATAACATGTATATCTTCTGTTTGTGTCGTTTTGTACTCCCTTATTAGTCCACACCTTGAACAGATAAACATTACACTTAATGGCAGAAGGGTGGAGAGAGGGACAAAACAAGGCCTTATATGACCCCCCCGAAGCACAAACAGACACTGGCACTAACACCTGCTGTCCAGAGCTATGCCAGACCCCCTACCTTGCGGGTCCACACACACACACACAGTTGAAAGACATCTCCACTGGCCTCGCGACACCCCTGCCTCCCTCCAACTCGCTCATCAAGCCAAGTCCAGTGACGGCTCCCTGCCTCGCGTCCACACCCATCTCCAGAGTAAACAAACAACAGGAATCCATCACCGCTGCCTCCATTGCTGAGATATTCGCTTGCAGTCGTAGTCGCCACCAGCCCTGCCACCAGATGTTTAATTATATGTCCGAGAGAGCACGCACACACACACACACACACACACACACACACACACACACACACACACACACACACACACACACACACACACACACACACACACACACACACACACACACACACACACACACACACACACAGTAGCCATCTGGATGAGACTGTCTCGGATTTAACCCTTTAGATATTTCACTAAGCAGAACTCCTCAAATACAAGCTGTTTGTATTTGTAATGACACCTTCCAGTATTTATGAACATATTTATGCCATGTTTTTATTAGCACTCCCCAGCTATAAATATATTTTTCACAAAAATGTTTTAGTGCCATTACACAAGCTGCCATATCCAGTCACTGGAAAAAGAAATTATTCCCATTTCACAATTGTTCACTTTATTACACAGGTCAGCCATTTTACCCAGCTCATTTTAATAAAGAAATAGTCCCGTCCCCTTGTTTATAACTGCGACACATACCAAACTAACCAGAGTAACTTAGGAAGACATCTTAGAGTAGTTCAGCCACCATCATCGCACAAACAGAATCAGCATGGTTAATTTGACCATGTCGAGCTGTAAACTAAGAGGCTTCGTAAATACATCCTCCACCATCCATTAATGGTTGGAGAATGGACAGATTATTCATTTGTGGACCCTGGCTTCATAAAAGGAAGGAGAGAAATGAACTGAGACGGAAAAGTAATGAAAGACAATAGCCGTCGGGCGTAGCAATATGAAGCATCTGCTCAGTCCGTTTCTCCAACTAGTGTAAACAGCCTGATATTGCATGACAACAGCAGATATTGGGCAATTTACATTGGGATTCTTTGAGAAAATAATGGCCTGTAGAACTAATACTAATCCAAAGAATGAGTGCATCATTACCAGTGCAGACAGAGGCAAAATCCGGTAATTCACCAAAACAAACAGTGGTATAGAAAATGTCTTTTTTCTATCTTTAAAATTGTCTTGAGCAAAAACAAAGAAAGGAAATATATCTTCTAAGGGGACTAGGACTACATTTGTTTACTTTGGTCGCATTGCATTTTTCCTCTCTCCTAGTTAGGCACGCCGCCTGACTCCTCTGCTGGGAAGCCAGTGAGATGGCACAGGACAGAGGAGGGTTGGACAGCATACTGGGCTGCCAGCCAGACTCGTAACAACCCTTATTTAACTTCACCTTGGGGACATCTCAGCACTTTCTGCAACTGCATCCATACACACACAAGGATACACAAACACACATAAACAAGATGCTTGAATAAAGCTACCCTCAGCATATAACCTAGGAATCTTGGATCATGCTCCCATTAATCTAAATGCTGTGTGGCCAGGAGGGACCCTGCTTTATTTGATAGTTTACAGCAAAAAAGGTGCCCTCATTCCCAACAAGAGCACAGAGGGATAGCAGCATCTGAGTGGGCCCAGAAAGGAGAGCAAAGAGAGAGAGCAAGAAAGAGAGAGGGAGCAAGAAAGAGAGAGGGAGCAAGCAAGAGAGAGGGAGGGAGCGAGCAAGAGAGAGAGAGGAAGATGGGGAAGGAGAAATAAAATGGAAGAGCAATGAGGGAGGAGGCAGTGAAAGCATGAACGCCCGAAAGCTGAGGGCCGCTGCCAACACGTGGGACAGACAGCACCGAGACAAGGCAGAGCCGAGGGCTTAGTCCATGAAAAGATGAATGGGAAGGGGGCCACGCCACAAGGCAGACAGACAGACGGACTGGCAGACAGACAGACAGCAGACCAAGAGAGCGGTAGTCTGACTGGCTCAGAGGAGGTAGCGCGGATAGGAGAGAATGAGCGAAAGAGGGAGAAAAAAAAAAGACAGACCGAAGAAAGGGATAGGGCTGCTGTATTCTGCTACCGGAAATCTGGCACAGCAGCTGGAGGAAAAGACACAATTAGAGAGGAAGAAAAAAAAGGTGACGCCAAAAAGAATTAGAAAGAAAGAAAAAAAAAGAAAAGAAAATGGTCTGAGCTGGCAGTGGGCAAACAGCAGAGTACCAGGGAGGAGAGGGTGGAGCCTAGCTGTGGCTGGAACACCAGACTGTGACTGGATAGAGGACGGTCTGGCATGGGACTGGCCAGGAGTAGGCCACTGGGTTTACCCAGCCTCAGCCTGGGACCTGGTGTGCAGCTCGGCCTTCCAAGAGACCAAAAAAGGGACGAGAAAAAAAGTCAGCAACCAAAGTTCTAAAGGCGTCATCATCTTCCAGAGCATGTGCATGATGCCGCAAGACAAAGACAATTCAGGACACTTCTATATGTATCCTAGATCAGCAAGGAGTAGAGTAGCATTAATTTCCTGATAATATTGCCGTTCCATTTTTGCATTTGAATGACGATCCTCATCAGTCTAATAACCTACTTCAGACAATAAAGCCATACAGTCATCAATCAAACTCACTGGGCATGGTTTTCCACAACAAATCAATAAATGCAGAACAGTTTTCAACTTAAAATTATAATGCTCTATTCCTTGGTGCTAAATAAACAAATCATCAATCATATCCATCTTTTCCCCTGAAAGTTCCTATATATTATTCACTACGATGAATTGAAAACTTTATCCCAACTTTGACTGTAAAAATGCATATGTAGGGTGGAACACTGTCATCATGATCATCAGATGTAGAGGTGCTTTTTGCTAATGACTAAATAAATTAAAAACCATGCCGGTTCTACACTCCGAGAGCTCCTGCTTTTAGGAAGACATTCAGAGTCCCACAGTGCCGGCTCAATAACACTCTTTTGTCCCCCTGTCCGGTAGAGCACTGAATGAAAACAAGGGGGACCCATAGACATCTTTTATGTGCATTTCTGGTGCTGTAAATGATGTTGTCGAAAGTTGAAAGTTCATTACAGTGGACTTACTGTTATGTTATCAGAATTGCACTTCATATTCACTTAATATGTGTGAGCCAGTAGTTTTGATATTTTGGATGAATTGACTGTAATATTAACACTGCAGCCACGCAGGCCGTTATTTATAATAGGTGCATCACATAGTCGAGAAGCTTCCACAACAGCTGTGAAAAACGTTTCTCTCCATCAATGATGTGGAAAATTTGAAGAAATACTTAAAGCGGGCTTACACAAGCACATGCAGTGGTTAAGGTATGGCTTTGCTGACTGCATACAGGAGCAGCACATGAAAATGGGAATGAAACTTCCACGTCATTCCAAAGAAATGAAGCTCTAGTTCCCTAAAAGCCAAGGCTCTTTTTGTAAAAGCTTTAAAAAGTTGTCAGAAAATGTTTGGTCATTTACCAATACATATTTGTATTATCTTTAACACCTCTCATCATTAATTTCTTGAAGTGAGATAATATAATTTAGCATAAATTAATATGCATGAGCTGTTCTTTGAGTGACAAGTACAAGTGAAGTTAATGTCTTCTACATTAAAGAGATACGTAGAGATATATGTGAATTGGGGTTTGCCTGTTTTACCCAGATTCAGAGGAGTAATTTAATTCCAAATTCATCATTGTGCATCCAGAAGGGGAGATTGCTTGGTAAGCTATTGCTTTTCGTTAGCTGCTTCCATTGACTTGCAGAGTTACAGTAGCCTAGCTTCTGTTCATGTGAGAGGAATACATTTTGAAGATGTTAAATGTTTTATGGAACAGACGCTAATTCAAAATGAGTCCCAGTAACAACACAACAAGACTGTAGGCTTCTTGTTTCCCTCCGCATAGACTACCCAGCCAGAAGCAGCAGACTTTTAATTGCACCAGCGCCGAAAATACAGGCGATTATCAGGAATTAAAACAAATCATCTGTTTCTAGGTAAGACAGGCAAACGCCAATCTGCAGATATCTCAGTTTATCCCTTTAAGGTAAACATGGGCTCACACAACGAATGGATTAGATTCAGTTCTGTATGTGCCGCAAAGGCTAATTAAGGCTAACTAATAAACCAATGGTCATAGATGAGCTTGTACTACATTTTCATGGTAAAATGATAACATATTATGTAATAAATTAAATATAGATGTCAACATAAATGAGTGACCCAGGCAGCCCCCTACTCCAGTATTTCAACCTGCTGCTTCTCAATAAATCTGCAGAAAGGCAATGAAGTCATACCCTTCATTTTCAGTTATCACTTTGATGGGAATATCTGAGCTTCTGCTTGTGTTTCAATGTTTTTTTTTGTAGCTAGGCTACCATTAAGGAACCCACTGTCTGTCTGGGAAGGTTGTCTGTTGTGATTTAGAGATATTATGACAAATGGACTGGTTTGACTGGACATCAAAAGCAAGACTTACGCAATAGTTCTGGAACCAATGGGAGAAGAGTTAATTTTGAATAACACCAGAGATGGGAATTAGAGTGTGGGAGGCGCAGACAGTCTGGAGAGAAACTTGAGAAACAGATACGAAACAGTTGGTCACAGATGAGCATGGGCAGAAGCGGTGTAATATGGGATGGAGGAGTGCTGACAGTTTGGGTTTGTGTTACAATTGAATGTCGAAAATCAAACTGTAACGTAGGATTAGGAACTGATGTCGTAACTCAACTGAAAGAAGCTGAACAAAAGGGGAGCCATTTTATAAAGAAAGGTTAAAATGAGCTCGTTATATAAAGAGAGTGCAAAAAGTGTGATAATTTATGTCATTGTGTTGGGGAAAGTATTTGAATCTCCGTCACCAGCCAGGAAGAGAAATGAATTGATGTTCAGCAGATCGCAAAAAAAAACTACAGACCAAGAGTAACCGATGTAAAATGATATAACAGTTTGTGCAAGCTTAGAACACATGGTGGACGGCCAGTCATCTCGGAGACAGATGTGGCAAAGTGATCCTGGCAAACCAAGAAAACCGTTAGCTAACAGCTCATTCTAATGTCATTGATCAGGAACGTGATAGCTGAGGAAGCTACTCAATAATGATACCTGCCAGGTTCTGCCAAGGTCAGTTTAGTGATGTTAGCGCAGTAAGATAACATCAGTTTAGTAACGTTAGCGCAGTAAGGTAACCTGGGGGCCTGAATGTAACCTAGCCAATAGCATGGGAACATTGGTCATAGTATCAGGTTAAGCATCCTCCACTTGTACTTGGGTTTATAGTCTTGTTATTTTTCAGGATATGAAGTTCAAATCTCATTTTCTACTCTCAGGCTTTTTATCACACTGATTTATTTGAGACATATGTAGCCTTTTTTTAAATGTTATTGATTACTTAATATTTTTCTTAATGATCCTGCCAAAGCCCTTCCATCACCAGAAAGCAGTACCACAATTGTGTATGCTGCCATTTGATCAGTGTGGTTTTCCATGTGGAAATTTAAAAAAATTAAAAATAATAAGCATTTGACTAATGCATATATCCTTAGGGGTATCTTCATACAACCAGTGTCCAGCATTAATTTTGTTCTAATATTCTGATCCAGTTGATACCATCCACAGGCTGTCGAAGGAAAGTCTTGTGCCACATCATCACAAACAAGTCAGATAGAGATACAGATGAACTGGGATATACTGACATCAGTATGTCCTATTGGGCCAGATCAGAGTGAATAACTTGCTTGATCACAAATCAGATCCTATGACATTACATCAAACATCAACGCACACAGGAAGAAATAAATACTTTCCATCTGATTGCTAGAAAAATGCCTTTATATCCATATTATCCCAATATTACAGTGCCACAGTTCACTTTGAGCACCTTCACATGAATGAGCTTGCTTTGTGTCCTTGCTGTGCCTGGTTGTTTTGTGGTGTTGATCCACTTACACAAGCAGCTCCCGAAGAGCCCAGCAAACCACACAGCGGAAATAGAAGGCTGGTTTGGAGCAACCACCCAAACAGATTAGCCTGGCCTAATCAGCACCTAGGCTTAGAGTTCCAGGCTACAGGTATGCTGCCGTTCCTACGGTTCAGTAAGAATGCGATTCAGCCTGACCAGGTGAGACACAGAGCCAACGTCGCTGATAGTAAAACCACAGCACCTTCTACCCCAGTCTATTTTTAACACATTCTAAAGCATGCATTCATTTTAAGATGGCAAAGGTGCTATTCTTTCTTTAACGGGAAATAGCGCAGTTGATCGATTTAAATGATCTTATGATCAAATCTCAATCAAGAGTGAGATTGTGATTGAGAAAGCCTTGTTAGCCTACCTACTAATAAATAAATAAAATCCATACTTGACATCCACTACATGTTGAAGCAGGAAGGCGAACCACAATTATAAGATAAAAGAATATTACATGTTGGGTCCCATTAATATAGACACATTTGAATGTGGATGGGCTGGGCAGGGAATACAGTTGGCCTTGAAGAAAAGACCCAGTGAGGCCTGTGCACAACGGTACTCTTGTTCGCAGGGGTATAGAGCGCATGCTGTAGAGCGCCGCCAGTGTGCGAGCCCACAGGTTTTGGCAGGCATGCAGGTCACTCAGAAGAAATTAGGATTAGGCCATGCACTTATACTAGTCGGCAGTGCGGGTTTGTGATTCCCATTACCTTTTGTTCGAGTTTGTTTATGCATCAAGCATTCAGAGGAAGTGGCGTAAAAGCTTACTGCATTGATGCTGGTGGTAACACTCAAAGCACACCACCAAACAAAGTTAAAAACAAACAAAAAAAGAGTGCAGGGAATGACAAGAGGAAACAGACTTTGGAAGCCAACGTTAGGGCCTGAATAGAAGGCCCTTACGCTCCTCAACCGCCTTCCCAATAAGGCAAGAATGAGCTGGAAATGTGAAGTGGCATCCTGTAAGGTTATTTTTTCTGACTACACCCGACCCAGTCTTGGTCATTAAATTCCGAGCCCGAACCGTACCAGTCTGCAAACTGTAGGAAAAATGGACTGTAACTGGCACGTTTGAAAATTACAAAAAAAATTAAGCAATACGGTAACAAGCATTACACCTAGGTGTCTGGGGCACATACCTACAAAGAGACCTACAATTATTATAAAAAGTTGTTTTCTCAAAGTATATTTTACCACAAACAGAACCAGTATGGAATCCAAATGTATTTCATAAACGTCTCTTTCAGCAGCACACATTAGTGCATGTGGCCCAACCCAGAACTGGACTGTCAATCTTGGCACTAGTGAAAAAGGAAAGTAATCTTGGTTTTTCACAAAGGGACACAAAGACAGAAAGTACACAAGTTGCTAAATCAACCGCTCACTGGAGACCTTTTGAGATTTCTGACTGAATGCCCAGAGTCTACTGGTGTGCAGGGCACCACCTGGACTCACCAGTCAAGCAAATAAAATGCCATTAGGATAGGGAAACACTGGAGTCAGCTGATCCAGGGTTTTTCCTGGCCAGGAATTAGGTTTAGCAGGTGTCTTTGGTTTTCAAATTAATGTGTTCATCCTTATATACACACTAATTACACAATTCTTCTTCATTTTCAATGTTCTGAGCAACTGCCTCAAATAATATTTTGTCCAAGGATCTAAAATAACATTAATTGGTAAATCGAATGTCTATTCTAACTGTCACATAAACCCATTTGAACAGCCTGAGACAACATTCGCCAAAGACATTATGACAGGAGAACCACAGATAAATATTACAACAATTTCTGAGTAGTGAATAATGTATGTCGCAACCAGATATCGGGCAAAACACCTTGTTATATTTAGGCTTCATGATATCAACCATCTTAAGTGTGCAGACAGCATCTTCAACACACAGACAGACCAAGGGATTACTTAAAACCAACAAACAGAAAAAGTGCTTGCTTGAAAACAGGGCCACCCAGAGTGATAAAAACTCATGACTTTGAACTAGGTTCTGCGGCGGCTTCCTGCAGACCCATGAATCCAAAAAATCTCTCATTAACGCAAGGGTTTATTTTTTGCACTCTAAGTGTCACTGTCCTGCACAGCATTTGCACTTGCCGGAGCCAGACAGAAAGGCGTGTAGCTGGTGCTTAAGAACAGTAATTCACGTCAAACCATCTCTTAAGCTTCTTTTTGTGTTTAGTTTTTATTTAGCCATGTACACTTTTATTTGACCCCTCGAGGCCCTAATTTTAGAACAGTGCAGAGCATTGGCTAACAACTAGAGAGAATAGCGCGCATACATCCAGCGGCGGGAACAGGTCCTCCCAAAATATTCAAGGTTTACCGCACTTTGGGGCCAAGGAGAGAGAAGATGGAGAGAGACAGACACCAAGCAGAGAGAAGTTGGATGGATGGAGAGAGAGAGAACGAGAGAGTGTGTGACAGAGAGTGAAAGAGTGTGACAGAGAGAGTGGGAGAGACAGAGTGTGAGCGTGAGAGAGAGTGTGTGTGATGGAAAAGGGGGTTATTCAGTTGCTTGCTTACCTAAAGCCAGTGTATTCCAGTATTGATTTGAATCCTTAAAGATAATGGATTGCAAATAATAGATTGCTTGTGTTGTCGAAATCCATTGAAAACAGAATTGGGTATGTGTCAACAGGATGAGTACAACAAGGCCACGGCATTGTGAAGTCTAGTCATAATCAAATGACAATGACCTAAAAAAGGTCTGATGGCCAAAGACAAGGGCAAGTAATATTGACCTCAGTCCATGAACTGACATAAATGACTATCTAGGCATCTTCCGGAAGAGTGTGACTGTGTGAAGCGCAATTTCCTGTGTCATGATTGAGCATGAACAGGACTGCATGCCTCATCTAGATAGGCTACGTGGGCCGACCACAAAGAGAGAAGTTTCAACATTGTTATTTATGGTAAGGCCTGAACACATTCTGATACGTGTCATTTGGTTGACTCAATACTTCCTCCAGAATATCCATTTTAAAAGCATCAGCGTCATATTATAGTGCATAATGTTTACAATTACATTGTAATTGTTAATAAAACAAATATGAACATGCAGATTTGTATTTGGACATTGCTCCACAATCCTGCTACCACCGGATTAAAAACACATGTATTTGGAATTCTGAATTTTTTTATATATAGAAATTACGAATTTATAGGGAATTTCCATTTCGATCTTGTGTCTAAGGAGCCTTCTGACCAAGTGTCAAGCCTTAGAGAAGTCGAGACTGCTTGGCTTGGCTTCCAAGGTGTGTGGATGAAGCAGAGCGTTAAGATACTACAGAGCTCTGTGCAGCACATCTTTAAGCCAATCTCCTCCTCTTTGTTGTGCTGGAGGGCAGAACATTTCTCGAATGGTAAAAGGGTTTTCAAAAGCCCTCCATCGTCACAAGCCAACCACAGTTACAGAGACTCTGCTACCATAGCAACTGGCTCAGATAGGCCTAGCACATGCTATGGGGAGGATGAGCGGCTCTTTTCTGCCCGATTATTTTCTATTTCAGTTGCGGTGGAGAGATTTTGAATTATTGCAGCCCAGCATTAAATCAAGGAGCCCCCACAGAAGCAATATCATTATTATGGTTCAGCCTGATTTCTGCTTTAATGGGGCCACTCTGTCATTGTAGCTTTATATATTATATTCACACACACAACCTGGGGGAAAATATGATGTGGACAAAGAGACTCTGTGGGAATGGAAAGTAGGCCATAGTATGTTCGTTTTCATCTTAATTAGGTAAATTAATTGCCACATTATTAATTATAATTTAACACCAGATATGATCTTGGTATCCTCTATGAAACGTTTAGTTCTCCTCTGTTTCAATGTGAATAGTTCCCAACATCTCTGAGAAATCACTCCATAGTCTGCTAACATGTCTTTCTGAAGCGCCGCAGGTACAATTATCACAAATGGCAAGAGACCATTGTACCAATCACAGGGATCATTTGACAATCTTTGATTGGTCTTACATTATTTTGCCTATTAAGCTTGTATCCCCAGAGGACATAAGCCAGAAGAGATGGCTAAAGTCTATGGCAAGGTCGTGTATAGACATGCCTCTGAAAATATTAACTGGGCAAAAAACATCAAACAAAATACACACTAAACCAGAACCTATAATGAAGAGTTATAGTTAAGTGTTTAATTAACAATAGAGCGAGAGAGAAAAGGCAAGGTGTCATCTAGTCATCTAACCAACCTGCAACCTACAAGCAATGCAGGTTCCAGTCTCAAGCACATTTAGTGAAGGGCAGTTTTAACTTTGTCTAGAGACCTCACTCGCTCACAGGGCGGGAGTCCAACCTTGCATCAACTGTTAGTTAAAGAGTGATCTGGGGATATAGGCATGAAAGGTGGAAGTGAGCCAGCTCCTTGGAGAGACAGTGGAGGTGCCAGTTCTCTCTCATTCCAGCAGCCCAAAGCCGATTAGCTGCAGCTTTTGAACCAAGAAGATGATGGTTTATTCCATTTACACTTGGGCCTGACATCACAGGCCTGAATTAATTTGACTTGAGTGGAAAACCTTATGTTAGTAGTAGGGCTATATCCCTGTAAAAAAAAAAGAAGGGTTTATATGTTGGTGATTAAGTGTTCTTGCTACTTGGTGGAAAATGACATAGCTATGTGTGTTGCTGACTAAACAAAACAAAATGTGTCATGTTAAACATCACACAGCAGTGAAGGCAGGACAGAGTAGACTTGTTCGAGGATTGCTACGCTGCACTACAATAACAGCAACAGGTAGAAAAAGGGCTATTAGTGAAAACATACCAACTGCTAAAAGAGCTATCGCTCTTTAGATTCAAGTTTCCCTCAAGAAGGAACAACCAGCGCTTTTAGGACCAATGTATCTTGCATGTAGTGGTGCTCACATCAGCATAACTGACCATGAACCTGCCATATATTATACTACTTTCCCTCCATAAATGGTGCTTACAAGTACATCACATAAGATGTCTAACTTTGCCATAAGAAACAATACTGAGAAGGTTCAAACATGAAGGCATGATATAACAAAGTAATGATGAGACTACAGAGATGTCCCTGTTCATGTATAATGACTCACGCCTGAACTTTTCAGAGGGGTCCTTATAAAGCACAAGGTCCCGGCGACACAGCTTACCTCGTAGGACCAGACACACTGCACGCCGGCGAACCTGCGCACACAGCGGCCCACCTCCACGTCCTCATGGGTGGTGTACATCTCCTGCAGGCACTCCCGGATGTGGGGCACCATCCTCCGTAAAACCTCCCGGCTCATGATCACCCCGGGCCCCCCCATGCAGAAGTTCTCCCCGGGTTCCAGGGCCAGCTTGCCCAGCTCGTCCCGGGCCCCCATGCCCGTCTGGCCCAGGAAGATGGCCTCGCTGCTGTTGAGGCTCCGTAAGAAGCCCTCCAGCCTCTCGCTCTTGATGTAGACGTCGTCATCCGCCCTCATGAACCACTCGTACTTGTCCAGGTAGTGGTCGTGCATGTACTTAAGCATCATGAAGGACTTCTTCTGCGGAGGGTAGGAGTCGTCCACGTTCCTCAGGGCCACTATGGGTATTGGGATGGAGGTGTCGGAGCCTTCGCTGGAGAAGAACTCAACACGTCCAGGAATGGATTGCGCCCACGTCCTGACACACACACACACACACACACACACACACACACACACACACACACACACACACACACACACACACACACAATAACAATAATAATAACAGCAGTTGGAAAACCTGCCATTACTAGCCAGTTATGTCATCATACCAGACTCAGATACAATATTTTGGGACATTCAGGCTTTAAAACGACGTTGTTATTGAGATGCTATAACCTGGAGGCAAAATACATTAATTATTTCAAAACAATAAATCTCAATTTGAAAACATTCAAAACCACACAGGTAAATCACTGATGTGGACACGTTGTGTTCTGCTGTGTTGTGTCCCCAGGCAGATTTCAACTGGAAACAAACAGTTGACTTTGTTTTATTTGTATACATTATTAAAGAAGAATTACGCTGTCATGTACACCATATTTGTATAGAATATTGGTTTTTGTGAGGGGAAAAGCTGCATTAGGATACCTGCCTTGAAGTATCAATAATTTAATCAGATAAACTGTGGATAATGGCCTGCCTGTGCATTTAATGATAATGGCATTGACATTATTTACTCTACACAGACCACCCCTCATTTCACAATAAACCAACAAAAGGGTTAACACATTTAGCAACTGGCTTGGTAAATGGAGTAAGATAGGGTAAGACGTCATTTCGCTTGAATAATTACACAATCGATTAAGACCAATTATGTTTTTCCCCCAAACAATACGAGCCTGTGTTGAGAGCGACGGCTTTCATGCTAGATACACAATAACACGCATGATAAAGAAGCTCTTGGTGATCCGTTATTGCTAATAAAGAAACAACGAAATCCTAATTTCTGAAAAGACAGCCAGAAGCGTACAAGAGTGTCGTGTGTTCCCAGAGTGTATCCTATATGAACGTGTCTGCAGCGTCTAGCCCGGTGAAACGCGCCCACACAACCGTATGTACGTGTTGTAACGGGCCGGGCTAGAGGTTCTACCTCCATGCCATGTTGCAATCCATCCACCGACTGATTCTCTCCCCCCCCCCCCCCCCCCCCCCCCCCCCTCAAAGAATAGTAGGTCCTGGGGGGGAAATCCTTGCAGTAAACACCAGTTGTAACCTATATAAACGAAAGGAATGGAGGATACATATCTGACGTGTACAAAATCCACACCAGGGTGGGAGTGGACAGCGGCGATCTACAGAAGGAAAAGCAACACATTTTCTTCATCGTGGAGAAACAACATACCTATGAGCCGCAACGGCTCGGTTATTCAGGTACTTCTGGGCGGTCATGACACCGACGAATAGGAAATTACTGGATCGGGAGCCAGGGTTCTGGGTCACCGGTGCAATGTTATCTTGGGGTGCCCATAACACCCCGCTGTACTCCTTCCTGAGACCCCCGTTCAACCCGCAGCCGGCGGGGCTTGCTTTGCGTTTCTGGCCGGCTTTCTTCAACTCCGACGCCTTGGGCAGAATGAGTCTGGAAGCCAGAGTAAACCCGACCACCAGCCCCAGAAGAACACTAAACCATGCTCTCCGGCTTCGACCTGCCATTCCCCCAAAACTTGACCAACTCTGGCTCGCCGCTTATTCACGCTGTCTCACCAACAGCCGCACTCTTTAAAACCCGTTTCGGTTAATTTGTAGTAGCCTCCAGGAAACTAGTTTGACACTTTCTCATGATAAAAAGAAGAAGACCATGTTCTCCTGCCCGCTGCTCTGGTCTCGTTGTCCTAGTTGCCTACGTAGCATCACAGCAGTCTCCATAAAGCAGCCGCCACAACACTTCTGCTCGGCTCTAGTGTTTAAAGCATCATGTCACTGGTCGTCATTGGCACTTCTAGCGACATTGAATAATATTATAGTTTCTTGGAAATGGATAGTGTCCCCATTTTACCCGTTACCTCGCCATTGTGAGATTTTCCAACTGGCGAAATCGATGACTAACAACGAAGCTTTACGGCGCTTTGAGCCCACCGACTCGCCGTAGAAGGGCTGTGAGTGGCTATGCAGAGCTCGAGCCAACCTCCCGTTTTGACGCACTCATAGAGGAAATATTACATTACTATCAGTCTATAGCGCCCCCAAGCGACCAATCGTTTTCACCACATCTACATATTGGGATAACGGGATTCTGTCAAGAAGCGAATATACGTAATTTACTTGATTAATCCCCTCGACGTTTTATTGTTTGCCCCAGTTACCACTGTTCATGGCAGGTAAAAATGATGGATTACAATATGAGGAAAATTAAACAAATAGGTTGGGGGAGGGTCATTATGGACGTGATCGTCTAGCACAATTAAGACTTTCAAATGGTGGCTGAGACTGAAGGCAAGTTATTTGGTTTTTGGATGGTCATTTAGTTGATGCCATTTGAACAAAAGTGATACAAAGACTATATAACGGCTCAACTCAATGCTTGGGATGTTACAGGAACAATAATTATTGACTCTCAAGAGAAGTCACTTCAAGAAAGTATGCAGATATCTGACTCAGTGCTTAACATGCAAGACGACTTGCCAATACTTTTGTATAAAGTAGTTGTGCAACAGTGACCTGAAACATTCAACCATAGTCAAAGATAGCCCATGATATGTATGCTACCAGCTTTAATGAGTCAGAAATTGTAAGTGAAAAATATTTTGAGAGGGAGCTTGTTGATTATGTCTTTATTTTTTTAAAGGTGCGTAAGCATTGATACATTGCATCCTTACTCCTAGACAGTTGATCTCTATGATACACTAACGCTGTAAAACCAGTGGCGTTTTATCTCTTGAAAGTGATAAGAACATAACAGCCAGTTTCTAAAATAGCACTGCCGCAGTAACATCTAGACTTAAAGCAATGGCAGTATGTAAACGTGTTGACGGGGAAAATAATCATAAGGAAAGAAAACATGCCAACTCTGAAACTCATCAGCCAAACCCATTGGCTAGTGTAACCATTTACAGGAATGACTTCATTAGAAGCCTGGAACCCTACCTGGCCAACACAGTTACCTAACAGGATAATTTAAATTTTAATAAAAAAAGTGACTTGAATGTTCTCGCTTGTGTACTTAAGATTTTAGCACACATAAAAAGGTGTGCTTTGTTTGGATACTGGCAGTTGGCCAATAGCTCAACCCAGCGATTTAAGGAAAGCAACTACATCAATCATGTTTTAGAGAGCAAGGGTAAATACAAAAATAAAGTAATTCTCTAATTGGTAACTGCGAAGGCCCAGAGCAAGATGGCAGGTTCTTTCAGCATGTTGACGTGTGCAAAGGAAGGTCAGAGGTAACAGGCTCCAAGAGGATCCTGGTTCTCCAACCTCCTTTAACCTCATCCACCTGACGACGGCCCTCTCCTCCCTGGTCTCCAGCTACAAGCCGCTCCTCCGTCTCCAGCCAGGGGGTTGTAACCTGCACATGGACCCACAGCTTAATAGGGGAGAATGACACACTGACAAGGGATGCACATTGACAATGTGTTGTAATTATTAACCAAGGGTGAGCTGGAAGCCATTGGAAAGTTCCAGTACTGAATCACCAAGCACCCATTTCAATCAGGATCAGTGATGCCATTTCTTTTGTTTGCTGTTATCCCTGTTGCTTGGTTTTATTGTTGCTCTTTAAAGAGAATTGAGATTAACTGCTAAACCAAGTAAATAGAAGAATGATCTCTTTCTTTTTTTGGGGTCAAATTACTTCCAGGGAAGTGGAACATGTTTCCAGGCCAATTTTAGGGCAGGTCTAATAAGTAATGTGCTGTGTCTTGTATGCAACATGCCAAATGACTGCATGACAACTACAAACCAGAGCCTCGTAGCTTCTTGTCACTCTTGGGTTTCAGGACAGCGGACGATGAGCTGGCCTCCTCTGCCTACAGAAACACAAGGGTAGAGTCTGTAATGAGACCGGGTCCCTTTTTCAGATGTTTACAAACAATCCTAACCAACAACTGACCGTTACCTGAGAAGAAACCTTGGCTTTGTAGCTCTTTCCCTCTTGCATGCTTTCCCATATTTCAATTTTCTTCTTCCTTTTCTCTTCCTCCAGCTGTTCGGGAGACAATTAAAGACCACATGATTTATTCAAATAAAACTTCAACCAGATTTCTTCCTACACTTTACAATTCTGTTGTTTACATTATATTCTTTGTGGCTATTTACCTTTTTCTGCTTCTCCCTGTATTCTGCCGCTTTGGCATCTAGCTCCTCCTGCAGTCTTCTCCTGGATGCTTCCAGGGCCTCTTGTCTTCTCACAATCAGAGCTGGATCTTCACACAGGAAAATGGTGAATTCAACTTTGTAAAACTACACAATGACCTGTATTGCTGATCAACACCTGTGTGTTCAAGAAGCTAATGACATCACAATTACACTAATTAAATTGATCAATAACAAATGCATCTAAAGAGGACCAGAATTGGATTTGCTCCAACAATAAACGTAATGTTTTTCCTTCTCAAACAATGGGCTTAAAAATTGTTTGTGTCGTTTACAGTTGTTGGTAATATATCTTACAGAAGATGAGTGAGTTTGAAGTCTTTTTGACAAAAGACTATTATTTAATTTACAATAGTAGGTCCACCCATTACTATAATTGGTTAACAGGGCACTTTAAATTTGAGACTCACCTTGTGCCGTTTCATTAGAGGAGCCCTTGTTGCCCTGGCTGGCTCTCTTCTTACTCAGGTACTGGATCAGCAATATGACACAGACAGTCAGGAAAAGCAAGTACCACCCATACTGACCCAGAAAGTCCTCAGCTGTAGGAGAGAGGAAAATAGACCTCTCAAACAATGGTCAAACATATAAAGTTTAGCGCCAAGCCAAACGGACAAAACAGCAATACCGCGTACACTAAACAATTCGGAACTCTCAAGTGTCAACTCGGAGATTCCAACTTCCGACGTCATTCGTTCCCACTGTTAAGTTAACTCGGGAGAGGGCGAGGCAAGGAAGTTCGGCATATTGTGTCTCATTGCTGAATACAACCAAAATGTATGCATCGGTAATTTTTCTTTATTGGGAAACATTTGAAGAAGAGGGTAACGAACACTGGCTAGCTAGTTTAATAGGTAAAATAGCTGTTAAATTCCACATATTGCTATAATCAGAGTGAAATATATAAACATTGCATAATTACACATCAAACTATGTGTTAAAACATCAACAAACACTTATAACAATTCCCATTAACGATGAGGGCCGCCATGTTTGATGCTGTAAGTATCACAAACTGACGTCAAGTCGTAACGTTACAAGTCGGAGCTCTGAAATGTTACCCAAATTTCCATCCTGGAATTCTGAGTCGGACAACCATTTTTAACAAGTTGGAGCTCGTTTTTTCCGAGTTCAGAGTGTTATGGAACCCAGTACAAATCCCATCAAATACAGGAAGCCAGACTGTATCAATGATGACGAGACAATAATTAATGAATGCAAGCACATCAGGCCCCAGAAGTATGACACACACCAGAAGCACACCCTGGGTTAATACAATGTTAAATATACTTGGATTAATGCATTCAAGCAGTGTCTGTCTGTTCTTTTCTGTACTTTACAGTCAGATACATACCAGTCTGCCTCATGAAGCCCAGGTCCTGGTTTTCCAGAGAGCTCTTGTGCACCACAGGCATCTCCTCGCCATCCTCATTCACATCAATGATCTGCACGTCGTCCATTTGTGTTCAAACTATGAAATGATGATGGATGAATAATGATGTCCTGGTTTTCACTACCGGAACGAACAAAAGGATTGGTGCTATTAATTTACCTCCGCATATTTTGGTCGGTGGCAGCCATCTTTGACTCAACGTTGTTGACGTAGTAGAGATGACGTGGAGTTGTGCACCTGCGTTGTTTCCTCAACGCTTCTGTAGCACTATTTTAAAAGTGCGCTTTAAAAAAATATTATATAAACAGATAATGTAATTCACAACAACAGATCAGAAATCTATATTAAGAATTTGTGATGACGTTGTTTAATGACTTGATACATAAGTGTTATATTGATATCACCTCACGTGTCTTACGTTTTGTTTGCCACTAGTTGGTGCAAAAACACAATACAATGTGCAGCACTTTAGAAACGCCCATTTGTGTTGAGTTTAATTACAAAACTATAGAAGAGTCTAACAAACCCACAGCACTAGCGGATTTAAATGTAAAAGCAATTTAGATGTCATATTTGACCAATCAGGAAGATTGAGAAATACCATGTCTTCTTTCCTCCAAGGATACAACTATCGCATGGCTTTCGAATTGATTTGTGTAGAACTCACTAGCGTTGACTTATGACACGTATAATTATTGCAAATACAGTTGTAGCAATGTCCATGCGACATTCCACCTAGGTGACTTTTGCTGGGCTCCTCCAAAGACAAGGACGTAGAGTTGAAAGACGTTTATTGTAAAGTTCGTAGCTACTGGCACATGGGCTGATGCGCCTTGTTCCCATGCAGATCTCTTTTGAGAGTGTGTGGTGATGGCTGGTTTAACCTGTGCACACTGATTCCTCAATGTGCAACAGGTGTGCAGCCTCACCCAGAACTAGAGGTCAATCAGACTCAGCCAGGTGCGGCTGCTTAAACCAGCCATCATCCACACACTCCCACAACAGTATTTTAAGAATTTTATAACTTCTCAATAACTTGAATTACATAACCCGGGATGTGCATGAATACAGAATGTTTCTGCCATCAAATACAGACACTTGTTTGCTTAGAAAAAGTATGCTTCATGAATTACAATAAAAAGATGTACTCAATTCAGCTGTATGTTTTAATTGGCATTTGTGGATCTTACAGTCCGACACAGACACAAATTTAACAAAAGAAACCAATTTTATTAACATCATTGCATGTTTGTTCAACAGAAATATATAAAAAAAATAAAACAAAAACAGAATTATTAGGACGCTCAGGAGCCATTTACTGGTGGATCCTCATCCATGCCGTTATCCTCTTCCCCGCCTTTAGCCTCCTCCTCCTCCTCTTCACCTTCGCCATCCATGTTCTCCTCCCCCCCATCGCCCGTGGGCTCTTGGGGTTCCATTTGCACAGCATCACTCTCCTCTTCCTCCTCCTCCTCCTCCTCCACCTCTTCTTCTTCAACCACATCATCTGGGCCTAAAATGTAATGTCACAAATGGACATTTCATTAATACAGTGAGTAAACAGTTCACAGGGTCAGCATAACGTGAGATTTAAAAATGTATGGAAAAAACATTTGATTTCAATCTTAACTTTATCTTCAATCTACACACAGAAAAATGGCAAATGTGGATGCATTGTGGTTGCAGTGAGAGTAAACATACCGCGGTAGTTGTATGGACCCTGCGGTACTTTCAAAGCACCGTTTAGGTCCAAGGCAAAAACACTCAGATCTATAAATCTAGGGGTAGAGGAAAGCACTTACCTTGTCGAAGATCTCTTCCTGGGATCTGACCTGCCTGCAGCATCCCCTTCAGCCTCTCCACCTCCGCCAGAGACGAGGCATTAGCAATGGCATTCTGAAATACAGTTCACATTTGCATGATAAACAATACAAAAAAATAGGGCAGATTTAGCATTTACATGTGGAATCGCACGCCTTTCAAGACACATCGTGGATACAAACGACATCCCCCGTACCTTGATGGCTTCCACGTCTGCCTGGGATGGCCCCGCTTTCTTTTCAGTCTGCACCGCCGCTCCAGGGGTGAACCTGAAACCATACGATCACTCCGGTCAGTACAGAAAAGCATGACCAGCTGCTTCTCTTTGCGCTAAACCAGTGTAGTATCTTTTCCTGAGTCATATCATCTGATACATTAGGGAACGTCACAAGACAGCAGTCCTAAGCAACACCGTTGTGACTTTGTATTTGGAAAATAAAAAGTGTAACCAAATTCCCTCCTCCCCCCGCCCCAATTCTATACATTATTCTCCATGTGAGGTTAATTGTGGCACTACTGCTGTTGAAATTGTGTGGTTGCACCATCCCCACAGCCCAGTCAGAATCCAGTGATTGCTAGGAGCTGCTGTCCCGCGGTGACTTCATCTTACGTTCTCGTTCGCTTGGCAATATCCTTTGCCAGCTGGGCACCACGTTTGCCCTTGAACATTTTCTCTGCTTCCTGTCGTTCCTATGGCGATATATCAACAAGTTACATGAAAGGCTTTACAAACGAACACAGCAAACATTTCCACCCGGAAGGGTAAAAGACAAGAAGGGTTGATAAAAGACAGGTAGGGTTACTCTCAAATCACAAAATGAATACAATTAAATCTCAATCTCAAAAACCGACACAAACCTGCATGGAACCAAAAAGCCTGGGCATAGATGGAAAAGGTGTCAATAAAGATAAGCAGTCTCACAATGTAAATACTGCAAACATTGTGGGAAATATACACAAGTACAGCTGGCACTGACAATTTGATACCGCCTAAAATCAATTAAAAAAACAATTGCCATTAGCCGTAGTTAATTATCTTTATTATTGGAGACTTTGATTATATGACCTCATCAATTCAATATCACTGATAGCCATGTATGTGCATAAAACCAGTAGCATTTTCCTTTATGCTTCAAACATTTAGAGTTTGTAAATGTTTTTGTATTCAGTGCCATTCATGCCATGACCATCACTTACCTTCAGCTTCACTTTCTGGAAATCAAGCACTCTGATTTGTGGGATTTTGCTGATGACATAGAGCCTGTAGTGTTTCTTGTTTGTGACAGGATTCCTCAGCAGACTGAAAATAATTACATGAAAATAAGGCTGTGCACAAAGCAACCACAACCAAACAGTGGTCAACAAGAAGATGTAGGATCACACATACCTGAGAAGAGTCAAAGTCTTCACAGAAGCCAGTGGGTCCAAATCACCCTGAAGTAAACCAACAAATGGTTCAATTAGGTATAGAAATAGGGTACCAATGCATACTGTTTTCGTCCTCAAAACAATTATCAAATGACGGTTCCAATTACATTTACTCGCATACAATAAGCATATTATGCCAAAGTAAGCCAACATGAACAATGCAGTCTTGATGTTATGATGGAAGTAGTGATCACCTACCAGTTCTTGAATGTTGTTGCTTGTAAGAATCAGTTCTGTCAAACTTGGCAAAGCGTGTTCAAGGTTTTCACCAAAGCGACTAGAATGGAAGTAAAAGATTCAAACAATGTACACAACAATGTTGAATGCATAAATACATGGTAGGCTATAGCTCAGCGCTGCAGCATACCATAATATGTTGTAATACATGGTAGGCTATTGCTTAACAGCATCATATTATATTGTTGTAATAAATGGTAGGCTATAGCTGATCTCTGCAGCATACCATATTCTGTTGTAATACATAGTAGGCTATGGCTGATCTTTGCAGCATACCATATTGTTGTAATATTTGGTAGGCTATAGCTTTACTCTAGTCGCAAGCGACCAAGAGGATCCAAGTTTCTGCAACCTCGCAATTCCCTCCATGGAGAGCCCTATACAAAATAAGTCTTACCTCATTGTATTTAATGGCGATAAACTAACAAAATTTTACTGACAGCTTTGGGTCATCCACTTTGTATCGGCATGCCTTTTGTTTCACAAAAAGTTAATCTAACGTTATATTAAATACAGATAAGACTTAGATTTTCTTGCATAGGGCTCTCCGTGGAGGGATTTGAGACTAAGAGGCCGCAGTAATGCGAACGTTCTCTTAGAACCTTGCTGTTAGCTTCACTCTGCAGCATACCATATTGTTGTAATACATGGTAGGCTATAGTTTAACAGCAGCATACCATATTCTGTTGTTGTTCAGCAGCAGCGTCTTGAGCCTCTTCAGAAGTGGAAACCCGTCCAGTTTTCTGATCTCATTGTCGGAGAAGTCAATTGTGTCG
Organism: Lota lota; assembly: GCA_026745465.1. Classification (NCBI taxonomy): domain Eukaryota; kingdom Metazoa; phylum Chordata; class Actinopteri; order Gadiformes; family Lotidae; genus Lota; species Lota lota. Next base: position 4,222,240 of record JACYXH010000659.1, read on the forward strand.
AACTGGTCAAGCGTAGCTCCAAGGTTTTCAAGGACAGGAATTTTATACCCTGCGAAAAGAAAGATATTAGTGGTGTTGGACACGAACGTTACAAAAGATCAGTGTAACTGTTAGCATCTGCAGCTAGCTGGACCAGAAGGCCAGCTGAGATAATGAATCACCTCTCAGATCCAGTTCCCTGTCTCTCACAGGGTTCGTGTACTGAGCAGCCTGCTCAATGAGTTCTGCCGATAACTTAACCATCTTTAAATTTCAGTTTTTTAATCAACCGCGTTCCTTTGCTTGATTCATATACTGAACGTTTCCCAGCTTTCCACACGCTGCCGCCCGGAAGGAAGTCGGTATGAAATAAAGTGTTAGTTAATCGTTGTATTGCCCCCTAGTGGGCAGAGAGATACGCGCCGAAGTAGGGAAACGTACTGATTTCATCGACTTTTAGTTTTACACACCCCAACATTCATCCACACACATTCAATATTATGGAGATCATTGGTGTGTTAAGCTCGACTTTTGCACGTACTATGTAAGGGGCTTATATCACCTCTGCTATAACCATAGTCCTGCTATTTAATATGTTGATAGTGGCTAACCCTTTAAATTAAATGTACATAGGAGAGAGACAGCACTTGATCTGCTTCTCATAGTTTTTGATTAGGCTAATATACATTTGTGTCCTAGAAGTGATGAATCAGGTTGCAAAACCATTTCTCCGGGGCCCATGGCTTTCATATTGTCCTATCTTAAGGGGAAAATGGGTTTTCTAAACCTTACCGTTGTTTGGTGGATTGGCTCAAAAGGCACATATTTTCAATACAAGTTTGTTCAAATGACAGTTAACCTGGAGGTGATTTGAAGCCCTCGAGAGCTATTTCAATGGTGAGATTGTGTATGTGTAGTATACCCACTTTCTCTTAAGGACCTCCCAATCTACAGACTTTGTTATTCTGAAACGCCCCCCTCCCCCGATGAGTGCTCTTGACTCTTCTTCCACCAAGCTCTGAGTTGCCCAGACTCCGGTGCTGCTGTGTTTAATGGGTGATATAGCCCCAGTGATTCCCATCTGTACCCACGCATGCAGAGCACATGACTGCTGTGATCAAATGCCCTGCCAGCCTTTAGTATTCCACCTCGACAACAGAAGGCTTCCCCTGGCCTTCCCCTCCTGCTATCTTCAAAAAGGGGATCTGCTTTGAAGGTTCACCTGGGGGAGATGGAGCTCAATCTGTTCTCAAGCAACAAAGAATCTGATTGGAGTACAACAAATGTGCCGAGATAACCCTCTGCAGAGACTGTCAATGCACAACTCTTTCAGCTGTCCAACCTTCCAGGAAGGTCTGACATGTTAAATAACTGTCACGAGGACAGTGTTGCTTTATAATGCTTATCCAGCTCACTCTGGTAGCCGTGGTATATGGCAACATCTACGTCAGCACGACCGTTACATTTTAAGTTATACCCACATACATTTACAATTCTTACTCTGGAGAAACACCATGGTCTCCTAGCAGAGAACTGCTATTTTCAGTGAGTGAAACCCTGTATTTCACTAGGTAAAAAAAGGTTGGGTTCTGTAATACATGCAATTGTAGGTTACTACATTATTGACCAACATAGATTGCAGATAATTGTATATACAGTTTTTTCAAGGCCTTGCTAGTCCACTAATGCTAATTTCCCTGAGGACACTGACTCTATAAACTATCAAATCGTGTGGGGAAAAAATAGCAACCTCAAGTTCATGCAAGATAACCGCTCACAGCCAATTAGGAGGGGATATTGTGTAAAAACAACCGTGACGTCATCAGGAATTAAGCTCAGTTGAACTAATCGCCGCTATTCTAGACTTGAACTTTAGGTTGTTCCCAGAACAGCTGAAGTGTTTGTTCCCACTTGACAGATCCGGAAATTAAAAGTCTAAATAAATCGTATATTTGAACCCCTTAACATTTATCCTTCCTACATTTGTCAACTGATATTTTGTCCCAAGAAATGTCCAGAATGCCCAGGAGATTAGTAAAAATGTATTGCAAATACATATTTAAAGGATTTTGCTGGTTTGTTAAGAGCCCAGGATTATTGTTGACATTGTCTACGTCGTTAATCAGCCGTGATTTTTGATCAACTTATCTCCTCGCGGCGTTGACGCGTTCCGAAATTGGGCAGTTGGCCATCAATTGGCATCCATTTGATCCCAAACAAGTGTTTAGCAGCTCCCAGAGCTGTGTCTATGTTTAGTCCAACCCCGGTAAGTGCATAAAAACTGCCCTGGCTAGGTAGCTTTCTCAAATATTGCCCTCAAACAAACAAATCAACATTTCGATTCTTACACGCCACGGCGAATGCCCACAGACTTCCGAGACTCGCAGGCAGTTAGAATTCTGTGCAAAGATGTGGCTGTATTTCAGGCAGTGTGATAATTCTGAATTCTGAATGCAGAGCAATATTTCAGTCATATTTGAGTGCATGGGGGGGGGGGGGGGGGGGGGGGGGGAGTTACTGATTTGAACGCAGCATAAGCATTCATTTCTGATTCAAAACGATTTGCTCAGTTCCCGGTTGCAAGAATGTACGAGACTGTCAACTGAACACAAAATTAACTTTACCCTCGGCACTTATTGAAATGTTGCTCTGCATCAGAATTCCGAATTATCACACTGCCTATAAAACGCCGCCACTCTCTTCGCACAGAACTACTTGCGTTCCTCAGTTCATGAGCATGCGCAGTGGCGTGTAAACGCAGTATCTAAACTTGTGGATTTGTTCGATTGTGGGCAATATTGGAGGAAGCTACCTAGCCGGGGCAGTTCGTCTGCGCTTACCTGGGTCGGACAAAACATAGATACAGCTACAGGAGCTGCTAAACACTCGTTAGGGTTATACGCCGCGAGAGGAGATGAGTTGAACAAAAATCACGGCTGATTTACATCTCGACATAGACAATGTCATAAATGAACCGGGGGTCTTAACAAACCGTCGCTGCAGATCTGCTTATCACCGTCCTGCCGGAAAGTGAATACAAATGTAACAACCTTGACTTGGGTTATGTGCTGACCTGTAGTTGAATGGGTGCCATGATATACTCACAATGAAGATACTACAACAGGCATATCGCATCAATAACAACTTTATTCTAGACATACCAAACACAGAAATTATACAAAATTCGGACAATTGTATACGAAAATAAACATTTAAAACATTCAAAATGCATATTAGCATACATTTATTACAGTGTAGGTTTTGGTGTAAATTGTTTTTAATTTTGCAAATTTTATTTGCATTTCTTTTTAAAAGGAACTGAACTCATCGGTGGATAGGTTACATATCTCTTTGATTTGATGAATGATTCTAATACATTTGTGCATATATATATATATATATATATATATATATATATATATATATATATATATATATATATATATATAAGCACCTGTTTGTGTTTATGCAGTGTTTGAGTATAAAATGAACCGTTTCGCCACAGTGTTTCAAAAAATATATCATGAAAAAACATATGTCTGCACTTTAGGAGTGAAAACTTTCTTCCAAGAAACAATTTCTTTACCAAATATGATGTCCATCACCGTTGTCCTTTAAAAGTGCTTCCTTATAAACAAATTCAAGGCTATAAATCATACATATTTTAGGACTGAGTTATATCATTCAAGATCAACAGGTTTTGGAAGTGGGTTGTTAAACCATGTATAGCATTATAGCATTTTGAAATTAGGAGTGACCTAAAGGAATCAGATATAACTCCATATAGCTTATATATATATATATATATATATATATATATATATATATATATATATATAGACCCTTCTAGCCAGTCATCAGGCAGGTCCGACAGCAGAACTGTCGGAACAACTTCTTCTCACACAGCCGGTTGGACTTCACCATCTCACAGAACACCTCATCCGCTGACAGAGAAAAACAGAAGCAAAAACAAACTAGAAATGGTCCTTATCCAGCATTTAATAAGCCTAGAAGGCACAGGAGACTAGAAACCTAGAAACCTATTACACCACGTTATCCACATAAAATACATAAGGACTTCAGCTCATTTCGAAGGAGAAAAGTATTTAATACAGCACCAGTAAATACAAAAATGTGTGTGTGTGTGTGTGTGTGTGTGTGTGTATGGTTGAATGTGTATATGAATGGTTGAATGTGTGTGTGTGTGTGTGTGTGTGTGTGTATGGTTGAATGTGTATATGAATGGTTGAATGTGTGTGTGTGTGTGGGGGGGGGGGCAGCTGGACTAGAACTTTATTGTTTGACCTTCTCAAAAACACACACACATGTACATGCAGACAAACACGCACATGCTTACATTCACACACGCACGCACACATACAAGCACACACACACACACACACACACGCACACACACATACCTGACACACGCATAGACACACACACACACGCGCACACACACACACAATAAGGTTTCTCTGCAGACGTTCTATTGGATAGGTACAAATCTCCCAGACAGAAGCTTTAAAGCATGCTTCGAGACAGCCATCGGTCTTTGTCATGCTTGCTCCAATAGTGGGCACATCAAGGCATATTCCATCTGCGCAGTCTGTTTCTACTTTAGCCAAAATAGCCATGTCCTTTCTTGCCAAGAGAATGACGTACACTGGTGGAAAAATAAATAAAATGCCAGACACTGAGGCTGCACATCAGCATGCTCAACATGATACCAGCATAAACTGATAAAAGCGCTACAATCACTAATGTTGACATTACACTGAGCAATATATGGTACAAAAATAGTAACTAATACCATCCACAATGTTAGTCACAAATCAAACCTCTAGTTCTAGCTATGGGTTACAAATACTTTTCTCTGTGAAAGGTCATCCTTAGGAAATTAGGAAGAAGCTACGGAGGGAACCCTACTCAAAGAGGCAAAACCACCAGACCAGATCTGAGAGAAGAACGAAATATAATTGCATATCTCTCTCAAATAAGTTTGGTGGAAATGTGATAAATGTGAACGTAATTTTGTGATTACGTTTTAAACTTGTGGGTTGAATGTTTTTAGACCAGCACCAAATTTGCTAACCCTATACTCATAGTTGTACCATTAATAAGTTGTGGTTATATGCAGATACATTTAGGGTTCCATTGAAGTCCTGAGTGAGGCATTGGACCAGACTCCCAACTAACCGTTGTTACACGTGCCGTTAGCGAGGCATATCTTGCTGATGAGAGTGAAGCCCTCTCTGCATCGGGTGCAGGTGACCCCCGGCCCTTCACAGCTCAAACAGTTTTCCTCGCACCTTGGAGCCCGTGGAAATGAGGACACATAAAGATTTAAAATGTATAATCATTTGTGTCTTATTTTTTCCTCATAAACTTGTATGAGACACAAACTTCTTGTATTTTAGGAGTCTGTTTTATAATTCAAGAGCAAAGCTTTTCTGAAAACAGGTTGTCTATCTTTTGTTATCACAAGGACCTAAAATAAATCAGAAAAAACATGTTTTTGGTAACATTCCTGTCATATATATTTGTGGATGTCACTGGGAAAACCCAGAAGGTAGAGGTGAACTACACAGACGCACACACGCACACACGCACACACACACACACACACACACAAAGCTACTCTCAAACACACACACACATGCACATACACACGTACACACACACTCACAAAAACATGCACCTAGGCTCGAACACAAACACACACACATACACAAACACATACACAAAGCTACTCTCAAACACACACACGCACACATACACACACACACTCACAAAAACATGCACCTAGGCTCCATCACACACACACACACTGACTTGCGACACATCTTGTCACGCAGCCCTGCAGCCTCTCTGGAGTAGTAGCCGCCTGAACAGCTCTGCACACACAGCCACTCCTGCTGCAGGTAGCCTGGAGCACACTGGATGCACTCCTCCTGGCCCGGCCCTTGGAAGGACAGATGGAGATAAAAAGAGACGTGGGATTTAATTCAATGAATTCCATCATCCAGAGGCAGCATAGCCAATGCATGGATTATAGGGTTAGGCTGATTTGAAATTATATAAATAAATATTAAAAGGAAATATTAACAACAGCGCCTTCTCTGGTAGAAATTGGGATGTTATTTCTGTTGGACTAAAGAACAGCTTGGATTAATTGTCTTTGGTGCTGACCCTGTAATTTGGTTTGACGTAATGGGTCATGCTTTAATTTAGTTGATTAGTCTACCTCCCTCTCTCTCTCTCTCTCTCTCTCTCTCTCTCTCTCTCTCTCTCTCTCTTTGTCTCTCTCTCTCTCTTTCTCTCTCTCCCTCCCTCTCCTCTCTCTCTCTCTGGTCTTGAGGGAGGGCATCTGTCACTATTGCTGGCACAGTCCAAGTTGGTCTCTTCTCCCACCACATTTCATTTGCACACGACAGGGCAGATCAAATGACCTTGTGTTGCCCCTTATGCAGTCTGATGCGGCCCCTTTGTTATGCCTAATTTATCGTCACCCATTAAGGCAATATGTTGTGCCACAACTTAACCATTATTAATGATTTGAAATGAAAGGGGCCATTAAGGGCATTGAGATGCAACGCACATGCTGCCAAACACACAGTCCAGGAACACACAACCATCCACCTAGGTGTGCACAAACTATGGATATGCTGTTGAGCCAATTGAATAACACAACACCTTGAATGCAGCAATATTACCCAGCATTCGTTGTTCATGTCACCCATGTAGAGCGGCCTAAACATTTGGGACTTCTCCGAAATGCTCAAAACATAGTATCACATCAAAGCATCGATGCACATTCAGCGTGTGCACGTTAGGGTGGAGGACACACTGAACTGTGTTAGGATGGAGAACACACTGACCTGTGCACATTGCACACGAGGGCTGACAGGGACTGCACTGCATTTCTTCCATGTTGAAAAAAGAGCCCTTTCCACATTCCAGAACACACGTCATCCCCGCCAGACTACAGAAAACAACAGTGTATTGCACCGGGCACCGTCTAGTCGTGACATTTTATAGTTCTTTTTTTTTTTTTTTATACGTCCAACCTGTAGCCTTTTCTGCAGCCTGTGCACCTGTTTGCATCCGTCACGCAACTCGTACAGGACTCATGACACTTCAGACATCGTCCTTGGCCTGGAGACGAGGATGTAGGGAGCAGACAAAGTAATCAGCATATAGACTAGAACGTAACAATATCCAAAACAATATCCAAATATCCAGTTGAAGGTAGAGATTGTGTATTATTTCTATGACTCGTATGAATCAGGTTTTTTATTGTTGTTCTATTGTTATTAATCTGGGATCAAGCAATCCTACTATGTTTTAGCAGAACTTCTGGGAGGGGAGGACATAGAGCCTGGGCCGGAAACACGGAACTGCAAGGGGCGGGGCTACGCCCTTGTTTCCTGTTTGGTTACGGAGATATTCTACCAAAGAGATCCTCATTTGCGGAAGTGCTGAAGCTTTCCGAAGGGGATGTTGATACTTGTTTTTCTAGTGGCCAGTCGACATGGTGTTGATTTGAAACCTTTACAGACACTTTTTTTACAGATACTACTGCTGGCCGAGATTGTGATCGCCAATTACGCTGCAGACTTTAGATATTCATCTAAAATCAGATTTGTGACACTATATTGTAACAGATGGCTCTCAGTCCATCACTACACATGGCTCATAAAAATAGCACAACATGTAACAGGAAAACAAGACCTTCTGTATTATGAATTAGAAATACATATGACATATTTGATAATTTACGTATTCTGTCCATCTGTTTATCTACTGCAACTCAAATCAATGAAGATGATGCTTTAGTCAATGTATTACCGTCGTCCCCATAGTAACCCGGGGGGCATGCCTCGGTGCAGGTGGAATTGAGCATGTTGAGGTAGAAGCCCCGTCTGCAGACGAGGCACTGGGTGGAGCCGCACCCTGAGCATCGCTCACAGTCCTTCTGGCAGTGCCTGCAGCGGTGCGCCACAGAGTCCTGGAAGTAGCCCGCTGGGCAGTTGCTGACACAGGTTCTACGCCAAGGGGATAACAGGGGGGGGGGACATTATCGTACCATGACGTGACATGGCTACTTACTAAAGAAATCAATCGTTTGACACAAAATATAAAAATAAAATGCATTGTATTGATAAAAATATATATAGCAGTTAGTCATAGCTGTGGTCTGCTATCCAAAAATAACAGACCGGTGAATGCCTTGATTGACCAATCAGAATCGAGTAATCATCAAAGTCGTGTAATAAATACTATTATATACAATGAACATAGAAAACACAGATCTCGATAACCACATGAGATATTTATTAATCTTAACAACTATTTAATTATTAATTATCATTTAGTAGTTGATTTCATCCAAAGCACCTAGCAGTGAATACAGCTATTCAGGAGCAGGTAGGATTAGGGTTAAGACTCTAACAGGTGAGGCTGCGGACATGAGTGGAATTGAACCCAGTATCTTTAGGCCAAGTCCTAGAAGCTAGAAGCTAGAAACTAGAACACTATCCTGTCCCACATCATGGAAAAAGCTTGTACCCAAGGCACTGATCTGTCCATCTTGAACTTATCTCTGCACCTCTGCGGGTCCTACCTGCCACTTTTCAAGCTGCCCAGGCTGAAATGGATGCAGTTGAGGCAGTGGTCTGAATCTGGTCCATAGCAGCCCTGGTGTACACAGTCGTCGTGGCACGGACCTTGATGAGAGAGTCAAGCATTGGATCAGATCATACCTGAGCATTGTCACCACCTTTCATTCATAACGTAATAATCTCCTCGATATTCAGTATTGTGGTCATCCACTATGTAACTAGTGTTGAACAATTCTGTGTCTCTAAAATTCTATCCTCCCAGAATCCAATCTTTTTTTTTTTTTTAGAAAATGTGGGATTTCCTGGGGTGAGACGCTATTCGTTGTACATGGTGGTATTGGTTTACCGTTGTATTCATCTTCCTGTAGGTCTTCGGGGCCTTGCGGGGTCTGAGCTGTGTCTCCGAGTACCAGACCGAGGTTCGAGACCTCTGGCTTCCTGGACTGGGAGGACTGACCCTCGTGAGACTGGTATGGGTGCTCCAATGTGCCGTGAAGGGTTAGTGTCCACTCTTTAAATTTACCTGTGAAAAACACAACCCAAATAACAAAAATAAGATACGATGGTATTTCATTGATGAATTCATTTCATTCTCAGACGGGACATTTAGGAAGAAAGTAAAGGACAATAGTAGGAATTTAAAAGAGACCAAATTAACAAATAGTAGTAATTATTGAAACTATATATGATCGGTCATTATATACAAGTGTCCCCGTATATGCTACATAATGTAAACCAAATAAAACCCCATAGGGGTTACACGAGACATATTGTGTAGAACAGTGGTCTCAAATCCATTCCTCGAGAGCCCTCTCCTGTTAAGTTAGACTCATCAGGTTAAGAACAGTAAGAATCTTCTCCTAAGAATGTCTAAGCATCTGGATTTGGTTATCACACCTAGATTGAAATCAGCTGTGCTCAATGCAGAGCCTGAGCAAAACCAAGGCCAGAATTGTACTATATGAAAGATTGCATTGTTCATCTTGGCGCTCTCCCTGTACTCAGGTGTGCCAACGCCACGGTTGGGAAGACAAAATTAGCAGAATAGAAGGAACGTCAGAAAAATATTGGAAATGTTTTTATGTGATGCATTGGGTTTTGTTGTGCGTGTCTGTGCATGCGTGTCTGTGTGTGTGCATGTATGTGTGTTCATACGTGTGGCTGTGTGCATGCTTGTGTCTGTGTGTGCGTGTGCTTGCATGCATTCGTGCATGCAGTTGTGTGCGTCCATCTGTGTGTATGTGTGTTGTAGCCTTCACCCAGCACTTCGAGGTTGCGGTGTGGAGAAGGTACGTCTCTGATCTCCAGGGTCCAGTTGCCCTCGGCTCGCTCCCCCCAGCAGTGGACCGTCATGAACTCCCAGTTCCTGAAGCCCTCGTTGGAGTTATCATTGGCCCTGCCCACAACACATTATGAGTGATCATACACCCTGCCCAGAAAACAATAAGAGTGATCATATGCCCTGCCCACAACACATTATGAGTGATCATACACTCGGCCCACAAAACATTAAGAGTGTCTATACGCCCTGCTCACAAAACATTAAGAGTGTCTATACGCCCTGCTCACAACACATTAAGAGTGATCATATGCCCCATCCACAAATGTTAATTGATCATACGCCCTGCCCACAAAACACCAGAGTGATTATACGCTCCTCTTTAATTTTTAGATAGATTTAGATGGAGATGGAGATGGAGAGATAGATAGAGAGAAAGAGATAGCGAGATATATATATAGATAGATAGATAGATAGATAGATAGATAGATAGATAGATAGATAGATAGATAGATAGATAGATAGATAGATAGATAGATAGATAGATAGATAGATAGATAGATAGATAGATAGATAGATAGATAGATAGATATAAAATCTATAAATGAGTATCAACGTAAAGTGTCAAACATTTTTCTAAATTATGTAATTATAAAGAACCTACAAACACAGTTTTTTGTAAAGTGATCTGTCAAGTGGAAGCTTTTGGAGTAACTACATCAGAAACACTGCAGTGGCAAATGGTCAATAAAGTTTAGTTAAGTTGTGGTTTCAATCATTTTCTTCAACTCCATCTGCCTTGCTTGAATAAAATTAGTTGCATCATCTAATTCTTCTCTTAACAAGAATAATTCCACTTTCCAGCACTGCCTTGCCCTCATAAAGTGTAATAAGAAGCAGTCATGCCCAAACAGTTTATCATCCGATTTACAAGTGGCTCGGTCCAGATAGAACCAATGGCTTTCCACTGTCCTACAAGCAATTCTGGAAGGGAATTTTAATGTTGGATTTTCAGCAGGAGAAAATGTAACACCACGACAAGTTGTACATTACCATGCTGATAAACTGGTCTTTAAAGAGAAGTTCTTGAAGTATAATTTTGTTAAAATACAGTTGTACACAAAATACAGGCACTCACTTGCTTGGGCAAGGCAAGGTGTTATAAAGACAACAACAACTTTTAAACTTAAAACGAAGCAGCATTAACATAAAGCAAATAATAAAAGGATTTCGGATCCTGATACACTCAAAACATGTCTACACATAATGCTTTGTTTACCCGATGGAACAAAAAAAAAGTCATCTGTTTGGATCCCAGCTCAGGCGGAGTAAGCAGACTGTGTTTGTGACTAGATTTCTCTGATCATTAGAGACAGCCCTTTTCCCCCATTCTGTTCCCCCCCTAATTAACTAAAGACAGAGGAACCATATTTGCACATCACGTTGGTCATTCTGATCAACAATGTCTGAAGTTGTTCATATTTCCCCAGACGGTCTCGAGCGTGATCCAGAACGAGCCATCTAATCAGGTTTTATTTATGAGGATATTAATCCAACGCAGTGTCCCTGTATGACTTGAGTTAACTTTGAATGTCCTTTGCTAAGGGCTTAATCCTCTGCTGAGTTCTCTTAGTACACATACATAAATCACAGTAGCAGTAACCGACTCTAGCTCTATTCATTTAGGCATCATTCACATTTTAAGTAATTGAATGTGCAGTAATGCAAGGTACATTAAGGTAAAAGTAGTTATTATTGTAAATACCCCTTATAACAATATATTTGTTTATTTTTTTCCATTGCAATGATTGTCAGACTCCCAATATTGATAGACCTGTGTTGATGATCTGTGTGGGTAGACATTTAGGAGTCTCAACCTCACAAGCCAGTGTCCCCTGTGCTGTATTGCAGTACTGTGATACTGTTAGGTTATATAGTTATTTAACAGTGCAGTATCAGTTGCTGCATCTTATCTTAGTGAATGCTGATCATTTGAAGAAATCGTAACAAAATATTAGAAATTAATTTCTCATATTTACATAAAATCACAGTATGAATGCTATTATTTCAGTAAACACTGTATTCCTCCACCTGTGTCCTACATCGAATCCCCAGATTCTTTCTCTCATCCATAATGCATGGCGTGCCTGGGTCTCTCGACTGTCAATCATGTGTACATTTATTGTTTTGCATATACATAATCTTTTTTTAATTAAAATGTCCACTATTTATTGTTTATACAGACGAGATAAAACATAATTGTTGTAACTCTTAATATACAATTTCATTCTACTATCCTTTACTTTCTGCGGTGACACTACCACACTTTGCCGTGTGGGATGAATAAAGTAATTATCTTATCGTCTCTTATCTCACCTCTTCCCCAGCAGCTGAGAGCGCGTGCCAGCGGGGGAGACCAGGTCGATCTCCAGATCTCCCCTGCGTGGGTGGAGTAGCAGCACCTTGACCACCACGTGCTCCAGGTATGTCACGCCAGGCCCCACCCCCTCCTCAGAGCACCCAGAGGTGTTGATGGTGCTGTTGACACTCTGGCCCGCTCGGATGTACCTGGTGCCCAAGATGCAAGAGAGAGAGAGAGAGCGATGGGGGATTGGATGGGAAAAGATTAATCTTAGTGTGTTAGGATTGTTGTTGGTTCTAGTATTTGTACTTTTATGTATGTTTGCTTTTGTTTTATACATACATTTAAACAGTTTAATTTTCGACTTTCAAATGGACAATAGTTTTTCTTTCTGTTTGTTATCTATGTTTAATGGTTTATCGGATAAAAAAAATTCCACCTTGCTGCCTCACACATGTTAGTAAGACACATGAATGACACATGAAGGTATAAGAAATCGCTAAAATATATTGATATTTTAATGACTTTTGAATGAAGGTATAGGAAGATGTATTGCCATTTGGATCTTTCAACCAGTGCTAATTTTACTCCTCGTTGAGTATCCTGGCAGAATGTTTTCCATTGCTGATTTGTTCAGGGGTGAATAATCACAATCTATCTGCCAGAGTTCCAGGCAATTAAAACAAAATCAAAGTGTGTGTGTGTGTGTGTGTGTGTGTGTGCGTGCGTGCGTGTGTGCGTGTGTGTGTGTGTGTGTTTTCATTTGGCTGTGCCATTCATAATTAGAGAACCAAGAGGTACAGTCTCAAACACTGGTAACAGATGGAGGAGAACTGTTTACAAATGGTTGTGGTGATGGAGATATAATGAATTATGCAGTCAAACAAAAACAGACTATTAGGCCTACCCTCTTTTCTTCCCCATAAGTTTCTAAATGGGCCCTTCAAATCTTTTCTCAAACAAGAGGCTAAGTCCCTACACATGGAAAAGGAAATATGACGATAGCTAGCTTCACCATCAGCAGAGTAGAAGTAGATCCCTAACTGAATATGGAGGATCTGTTAAAGTGAATGAATCACATCTAACAGGTTAACTCAGTATTTGTTTACACTTACAAGTGCAGTGGAAAAGGAGATTCACTGCAGGGGATCTGAATTCACTGTAGGTGGCTTTCGATAAAAGCATTAGTGTTTTCTGTGTACATTTACTTCACAGGACAGACTCACTTGATGTGTCGTTCAGACGTACGGCAGGTGTGCTGGGGGGGAACGCTCCTCCAACTCTTGGCTTCCACAACCATAGCTTCCGCATCCACCAGGCCAAAGCCATACAAGTGGCTGACTAGAGGGGGAACAGAGAGCCTTTAAACACTAACTACTGCCAACCAGTGTTGGGGGTAAAGCGCTACAAAGTAATGTGTTCATTACTCATTTTACATTACTCATTGCTCATTTCCTTTTTGTTGTAATGACCAACTTAAGTCACTGTCAACTTGCCATATCTTATGACGATGAATGGCAATTGACGTGGCCCGCATTATTGAGGTCGAGTACAAAATGACGGTGGGCCAATCGGAAAACTAGGAGGGCTTTGAACTCACAGTGCTTCAGCGTGCCGTCGCTACTACGGTGTGGCCGAGCTCAACGCGCTCTGCTCTGTCTATAAACAGCCATGGTCAGATTCCAACGTGCTCTTATCACGCCGGGGCCTGCACATTGTACTGACCATTATATACAGACGCAATAGCGCAGTGGGCCGGCAGCCCAGGGCAGTCAGACACACAGCATTTGGATGTTTCTATTTAAGCGGGGGCTGGGGTTATTTCTATTTTGCGTTGCATCAGCCCCAAATTGTCAAGCGGCTCACTGGGAAAACCGCCGGTGCTCCAGATGGCCAGTCCGTCCAGGATACGAATATAAAATAATACTTAATAATCACAGACGGGAAATGCAGGTTTCACAGCAGAAATTACAGAACAGTAATAGAATAATTACAAGATTTCAAAAAGTGTAAAATGGTTTATCTTGAATTTACTTAAATCGTAGATAAGATAAGATGTACTACATTAATCCCATATGGAACATCATAACAAGATAAACATGCACACGTTTCGCACGGGTCCAAACATCTCAAAACACAACCACAGTTACACTACAGTGTATGTGTTTGTTGTACTCCGAGGGGGCATAGAGTGAGGGATTTCTGAGGGGTAGTACCTGTGTGTCCGGCCAAGTTGGGCTCTGAGGTGGTGAAACCTGAGTGGTAGTACCTGTGTGTCCGGCCGAGTTGGTCTTCCAGTCACTGGCCTTCAGGTGGACGGGCCTGGAGGTCTTCACCAGCAAGTGCTGCACGTCTCTCCAGCTGAGCAGCGGGCTAAGGGGCACAGAGACAGACATTGGTCTGCTTAAAGGTACCATGTGTAAGAATCACAAATTCCCTCTCATTACTGGCCCCTTTTGCCAGTAAGTGAACTGCAGCCTGTTCAACCCGGTGCAATCAGAGCACTGGAGTGCGAGATCCGTGGGTTGAGACAGTAAAAATCATAAATTAATGTTTGTAATAATAAAGTTATAAAAAACTGACTTATCTGCCATTATTCACGCTTAGACATCGCTTCCTTCCTTTTTCTCTGCAAAACCGGCGGTTTTAAAATAGAAACCAGCCCACATCAGCAGGCTGGTTTTCATTCTACTCAGAGGGTCGGGGAAGATCAAATTTTGTATGCATGTAAAGATTCTACAGGTAGTCCATTTAATAGGGTTAGGATTAGAGTTTAGGTTAGGGTTAGATGTAGGGTTAGGGTTAGGGTTGCGTTTATTTTGGTGAAGGATGGGCCTGGGACTGGCTGTCTTATTGTAAGCCTCTCCATTTAGATGTAATAATTATTTAATAATTTTGTATCATATAAAAAAAATTCAAGTAAAGATACACAATTGCGTGCTTGTGTAAACATCTTGTTTACAGTAAAGAGAGGAGAGGTTTACCAGAGGGGGTTAGGGGCAGGGTAGGGCTTAGTTATGGTTATGGTTATGTCTTTGGTTAGGGTAAAAACCTGTTCACGCATTCTCTCCTTATCTATGTTGGTGATTGCTGTTACTTAAAGAGTTTGTTATTTAAACTCTTTCAGAATGAGAGATGGGGTAATGTGTTGTGTGCTCGTCTCTTCAAGGAACATCAAGCCACTGCCAGGAATACTGGGAAGCAACAAACATGAGCAGCTTTCCTGGAACTTCCTCCAGACTTCTGTCCCTCGCTCCTACAAAACAGATTACGCTGTTTATAAGATCCCCCCCCCCCCCCCCCCCCCCCCTTTCTATCTTCATTGTGAAAGAACCATATGAGGAACCTCCGCAAGCGGGTCTTCATTGTGAAAGAGCACCATAATATTGGCAGCCATGACACCTCATACTATCAACAGGACACAAGTTAGTGTGTGTTTTGGGGTTTACTAGCGCTGGCCGAGTTTGTGTTCGCTGTTAGCCAATTAGGCACCTAGAGATCCCCGCCTCCAGCAACGTCATTGGTCACAACAAATATGAAGTGAAAGATTATGAATCTAAAGTGTGATTTGTGAGACTGATGAGAGTGTAACAGCGGAAATCTCTCAGACTGACTTGGCCTCCAGAGTGAGGGCGATGACGCCAGCCACCATGGGAGACATGGAAGACACCCCCCCCCCCCCCCTATCTATCTTCATTGTGAAAGAACCATATGAGGAACCTCCGCAAGCGGGTCTTCATTGTGAAAGAGCACCATAATATTGGCAGCCATGACACCTCATACTATCAACAGGACACAAGTTAGTGTGTGTTTTGGGGTTTACTAGCGCTGGCCGAGTTTGTGTTCGCTGTTAGCCAATTAGGCACCTAGAGATCCCCGCCTCCAGCAACGTCATTGGTCACAACAAATATGAAGTGAAAGATTATGAATCTAAAGTGTGATTTGTGAGACTGATGAGAGTGTAACAGCGGAAATCTCTCAGACTGACTTGGCCTCCAGAGTGAGGGCGATGACGCCAGCCACCATGGGAGCAGAGACAGATGTTCCCGTGTGGCCGTCTGTGCAACGATGCCTCAAGTCCGTGGTCACCTGTGTACAGAACAACACACATAGGTTAGAGCAGGGGGTCCCAAACATCTGCTTTGGCCTGACCCCCCTGCGGAGGCACTTTTGGCCCAGGGATCCACCACATATCATGTCACAAAAGTTACAAAATGATCAAATGAAACAGACAAGACATGCATATATATATATATATATATATATATATATATATATATATATATATATATATATATACATATATATAAAGAATTGCGTCATGGACATTAATAACAGTGTTGTTTTGTTGCTTCACAGAAAGATCGTCATTCAAAGAGACTTTCTATGTTACCATACTTGTGGATTGGACTAGTGGATGGGTGTTGTGAGTGTTTGACTCCCAGCTGATTGGTTCTGGGCCCAATGTCTGCAGCCTATCTGCAGTCAGCCTTGACAATCTACCTCTGCTAAATGGATAATAGAAATAGTTAGAAATGAACTTTCCAAATTCCTGGCACACATTTCTAACAAAGTAAAAAAGAAATGGTTTGACTTTGAAGAGAGGAGTAAAGCAGAAAAATCCAACTCCACTAAATCTTCCATTCCATTGTTCAGAACGGTTAACTGGGATCCCCAGAGCCTCACTCGGCCGTACAGCAGAGGAGATAAAAATGAGAAAGCAGCAGAGGTGACAGCAAGGATCTGGCTGAGATGAAAAACCCCTTGATAGAATAACTATCAATGCATAACCTCCAATCCCAACGACCATGAAAGACCACAACTACAAAGAAGCCATTTTACTGTCCAATGAATCTATCCGTCTAACGTCGTCCTCTGTCAAACGAGATAATAAGACAAATAAATAAAGCAAACCTTTGTACATGCGACAGCTAAAAGTGAAGAAAATACATTTGAAATATATAGTATGAGGTACACAAAGTCATAAACAACACCACACCACACGGCATCGTTGCTGCTTTAGGACTCATAAATAAGGCAATGGGAAAGTTCACAGACCATAAAAACTTAAATAAATGCTGTCTAGAAGTTTGCCCTACTTGGAACAGCCCCACATACTAGGAAAGTGCCAACGATGATATGATCATTTTCCTATAGTGCCTCAGATCTATACATTAGACTTAGCTCTACATGAAGCACATAAACACGACCAATGATCAAATAAATGTGACATACAGTATTTTATCTTGCAATTTGTTCAGTATGTTGCTTGATTAATTTCATGATCATGTAAATTAACTTACTTATTCTATTAGATGTATTTTGCACATAGGTCACTGTATATATATTGCAGATATCACCCTTTTATTTTACATTTTCTCATTTATATTAGTTATTTTGCTGCTTTAACACCTAAAATGTGTAAATCTTAAAAATGCTGTTGGGTAGATTCAACTCACAAAGAATCATATCAAAACAAATCAATCCAATGAGACACATGCATGTCCAAGACAAAGCATCCACAGGAAGCAGCAAGACTCACTATCTTCCTTTCGTTGAACAGTGCGCTGCTGTAGGTGGCAGCCAGGATGGAGCTGCACATCTCCAGGTACCAGGGCCGGTTGCCCTTCTCCGTGGTGCTGGAGATGGAGATGGTGTAGATGCTGTTGGTGTAGCCGTCACAGGAGCAGTGGTCCGCCTGTTGACCACCGTTACCCGACGCCCACACAAATATGGAACCCAGGCCCTTGCGACCCTGTGTTGTGCAGAGAGAGAGTCAGACACAAAAACACAAAAACACAGACCAACAGCTGGATTTGTCTGTGATGGTTCTTCCTTGAATCTCATTCTCTGGAGCGCTGGCAAACTTAGCTTTTAAACAGCGATTTGTATTTAATTATTTTAATCTGGATAAAGGTTATATGATGGTTTGATCAATTATATCGCTAACTTATAATATAATGTAAGGAGTTCATGCAACAATCATAACTTTGAATTTCAATCTAATTTCAAAGGGAAATTTACCACTGTTATCCACTTTGGATAAAAGTGTAAATTACAAATTAGTAATCAATTTAATTAGTAGCAAATTAAACTTAACTTAACGTCATTTATAAATATAAACAAAATACTGGCCATTTGTGACCTGTCAAACCTTTTTGATGCCTCGCTCAAAGGCCAGTTTAGCCAGGGGTCCAGGGCCCTCCACAGTCTTGCCGTCGTCTTTAGGGCCCCAGCTGGCGCTGTAGATGTCGATATAGTCCGGTCGGAACTCCAATGACCTGGCCTCCACTATGTCTGTCACGTCTCCATCCAGCATGCGAATACCTGCACACCAACATACAAGCTATGATGTACAACCACATCAGTCATCTTGTTTTGACCTGATTAAATTCAATCTTATATTCAGTAAAAGAATAGTAGAAAGTTCCACTAACCTAACTTTCAGACCTAATATCTCAGCATGCCCTGGGGCAAGCTCCAAATGTTCAGATGTATGAATAATAATGGTAATGATGTCGGAATTTGACATTATGTGGTTATTGAAATGCTTAAGATATTGTTTCATTCCCCTTGTACATTTAGGAAAGGCTTGTTAGAGCTTTACAAAAATGGACATTTTGTGCTCACAGTTTCAAATATGTTCATGCTTCACCTAAAATCGGTAACTATTCTGAGCAGAAGTAAAGTCATGCAGTGTGAAAACGGCCTTAGGCCTTGGTTTGTGTTTATTGGCAACCTAATCCAAACAAATGATCATATATTTGTTGGAAAACGCACCAATTATCCAAAGCTTGAAAAACAGTTGGCCTATTGAGGACAGTATTGATCTATCGAGGTCCAAAATAGAGCAAAGCAAACAGCCTTACCCAGTCCAGTGATAGAGTCACACTCTGTAAGCTAATTATGGGGTAGACAGAGATGTGGAGGTGGTATCACCTCAAATAGAGCCTGTACAGATTAGGTTTTTAAACATGCTGAATTGCGGTGTTTAGTGGCACCATTTTGCCACAACAACATTTATGTTGGCGGTAAGCCTGGCGGCTCCCCTCTGCTCGCCATCAATTGCTTGATTGAGGGCCTATATCAACTGTACAGCAAGTGCTGTTTTTAGCCATAGACATTGGCGCTGTAGTCCTTTAGTTCTGTAGAGAGCTTCTCGGCTGTGATATCATGTTCTGATGGGCATACATACATGTATTATTGATGTACTCCTGGGGAATCAAATAGGGAGTCTGATTGGGTTTCTGCCACTAAAACTACAACAACAAAGAAATGCAACATTTCAAAAGTTACACACAAAATCAAAAGTCAAAATCAAAATCAAATCCAAAATCCAAAACTAAACAGCCCATAACATACAGAGCTATGCAAATGGTTTTACCTTTAATCTTGTTCTGAAACATTAACAGCAGCAGTAACTGAGGATATGTTTCTAGAAGATAGGGAGAGAACTAGCAGAGCCCATGACAGCTAAATTCAAAATAAATATTTCTCTCAGATAAACACAATACACCAGACCACTGCTTCTGCTAACATGACATTTCACAAACTACAATACTAGGGTGTAAAATCACCATGCGTGACCTGCGCTAGCCGGCGACAACCAAAAATGACATCATCACGGCCCATCATGCCCTGCATAAATTAGGTTTTAGCCAACCATAGTGCCTTGGGACTTGGTAAGATGCCTTGGCACTGGGTAAGATGAGAGGATACAAGTCAAACCAAT
Source organism: Lota lota (assembly GCA_026745465.1). Classification (NCBI taxonomy): domain Eukaryota; kingdom Metazoa; phylum Chordata; class Actinopteri; order Gadiformes; family Lotidae; genus Lota; species Lota lota. The sequence continues at coordinate 4,242,216 of JACYXH010000659.1, forward strand.
TATCCATGGTCACAACTGAATGTAAAATTGGGTCTTAAACCAGATATTTGTTTTATTACGTCTTGACATAATAACAAAACAACATCCAAAATAAATACATTCATAAAGATAAAAGCATCATCATCATGTCCCTACATACTGTTTACTTGTTGGTTGCTTATTTGTTTGTTTGTTTGTTTGCTTGTTTGTTTGTAGAATAAGAGGCCAGAGAGAAGAGGGCCTGAGGGAGGAAAGACAACATCAACAGAAATAGTACCTCCGATGCGAGCGTTGAAGGCGATCCCAACGATGCAGTGCGAGTTATTGGCCACAGCTGCAACCTCCCCGGCACACCTTGTCCCATGTCTGTGGTGTGTGTGTGTGTGTGTGTGTGTGTGTGTGTGTGTGTGTGTGTGTGTGTGTGTGTGTGTGTGTGTGTGTGTATGTGTGTGCATGTGTGTGTGTGTGTGTGTGTGTGTGTGTGTGTGTGTGTGTGTGTGTGTGTGTGTGTGTGTGTGTGTTGGGAAAGGGAGTTGGGGGTGTGACAACAAAACAACATGTTATTTTCCTGGGTTTGGAACAATGTCTGCCGTTCTATTGTGCATTGTGCTAGCCAACGATCTGATGCTAATCCAATGCTAATGTGGCCCGCGTTAGAATCAGGGGCATATTAACAAGAGGAGTGGGCCGTTTGTTTATTCCAATTGGCTGTTGCCGCCGTAATTATTGATCTCAGTCTCAGTCCCCCCCATGCTACGCAAGTCAGGCCACTAATATCAAACCGGTTATGCATTTATTTTACCTGCCGACTCTATTGGGGGTGGTGAAATTGACTGAGAGTGCCAATTGCGCGCTTACAGATCCCCGCCTCCAGCAACATGATTGGTCAAAATAAAAGAAAGACAGTGAAACGCCCAGTTCACCCAGTTCTGAGCTCGTCTGCAATCACACTTCAGATAATAATCTAAAATCTGATATGTGAGACTTAATTATGGTAATGCAGGTGTAGCATTATACCGCAAGCGGGAAAATAAAGGAATCGGAGAGAGCTTCAGAGAAGACTGGGAAGAGGAAGAGGGGGAAGGGGAAAAGAGTATTGGAGAGCTTTTACATTTGTTTGTTTGGCACTGAGAAGCCACAGGAGGAGGGGAATTGCTTTGCGTTTGAACGTTCTGTGATGGAGAAACTCATCAAGGCAATAAACGCAACGATGCACGCCGAATGTTCACAGAGCCTATGGTCACTTATTATAGAACTGAATTCAAATTTAAGAACAATAATGTTGTGATGCGACACGGCCTGCACACATTAACACCTGTGAGTTCATTGGATTAAGTGTGAGTTGAAGTACTAGTTGAAGTATGAGTTCCACTCTTCAGTAACAGGAGTTAGAAGGATATGCAACACACTTGAAACACAGCATGTGGCAAGAAAAACTGATCCAAACTAATATCACAACTGAATCAATATGGCTACTAAGAGCTTGGATCCCAAACCGTGTACCTCGGCTCGTCTCATATCAGCTTCATTACATTTGCCTTGGAGGCTGTTCAATTCAACGACGGATGCCTTATCACCCCTTATCAGTTATGGGAGTTGGAGAAATTTCAGAGATTACAAATGCAAGGTGGAGGATGAGCTCATGTGGGTGAAGTGAGCAATACAAAACACGGCGTCTCCATGGCATTCACTGCATGAATACATGGGAGTCTTTTGAATCCAGCATCCAGGATCGATGTATCGATGGATTATCGATGGATGATAGATGGAAGGATGAATGGATGGATAAATGAAAGAAGGGTCCTACATGTTTTCATTGCTGATGTCATAGCGCGGGGTGGGGTCGGGGTCATTGCCATTGACATCGTAGCTCGCGAGTTGGTCCTTAAGAAGAAGAGATAAAGACTCTTAGAAACAACTCACAGTTTAAACAGTGCACAAATAGAAGCAGGTTTAATATTCCCTGTGCATTATGGCCACATCTCGCAATGACAGATTTATCATTCATATGCAAAAACAAAACAGACACACCAGACACTAGTTACAATTAAGCAGGGCGACCAGACCGGTCAGGTAGAAGAAATAAATATATTTACAGCAGATCATAAATATTATCTGACAACAAACAATATAAATAAAGATTGCAGTTGGTGTTTTAAGCAATATCACGTCATATATTGTATCGCTTGCAGGTCAATTATCACAATACAATTTCATGTCTCAATGAGAATGTCTGGTTAAATAGTGCATTCTACTTTCATCTAGCAACCAGCATTTGTTTTAATTTGTTTTGAATTAAATATATAATAACAAACAAATACTAATACAAGCTGACTGAACGAAAACATGCCGCCGGAGGTGGAATGAACCAAACAATGTGATCGTAACAGTAATGTGCTCTGGGCGTTGACTTAAGTAACACTTATTTTGCTCATGAATAAAACTCAGTTAAGGTCAGCTGCAGGGGGCAGAAGCTGCTACATACATAGTTCTCAGCCAGATCTGGGTGGTTTCGCTCGATGCCGTCGTCTAGAATGGTGACCACCACGTTCCTGCCAGTGTAGCCCCTCTGCCAGGCGGCCATGACGTTCATCCCAGAATGACAGCTGCTGTTTTTGTTGCTGCTTTTACTGGGACAACCCTAACGGATAGCAAACAGCACAAAGAGTGTTTTCTTTCAGTTTTCAAAGTAAACATAAAAGTACAAGTATAATGTTACTTGTACATACTGATAACCATGCACGCAACACCTTTCTTATACAATTTTGTGTTTCATTACGAACCGTACTGTATTAACTGCGTATTTGAAGACCTTAATGCCATTCAGGTCTTCAGCTTGGTTCTTTATAGAAGTATAATGTATGGCTTTTAAGTGTAATTTAACGACAGGCCAAGTCTCTGGCCTGTTCTTAAGCTGTCTCAAAACTTAGACAAGACTAAGAGTAAAAAGGTGTTATCTTTATACATCTCCTGGTCCAAGTGTCCCCTACTGCAACTTTAAATGTTTTGTCTAAACACTTCACTGTTATTTATTTTATTTTATTTTATTCAAGCACTACCCTCCCAAATGTAACAGACAGTACAAGTTATTGTATATACTTACAATGTACCACATGTTGGACCACTTTGGGTCATTGAAATGAATGGGGTTGAGATCAAGGCTGACGTGTCTCTTTACTCTGGCTTTTATTAGCTGCTGCTGGGCCCAGTCCACCTAACACACAAGATAGATAGTGAGCGCCACAGTACAAATCAATAGAAGTGTTAGCTGTGAGATACTGCTAAAGAATTATACTGCTACACGTAGAGACAGATAACTGGAGACAGATAAACATAGATCGACCGATCGGGGGTTGGTTTCTCCGGCTTTTTCGAACACTCAAACGCTGGGCTTATCATGAGGTGGATTCCCCAAACACCACTGTATCCTTGTGAACCTGTAGCTTTGCCCTAAATCTACTAAGATTTGGTGAATATATGACAGTTAAGCTCAGCAGTAAGTCTAAGAGCAGCCTTCTCCACACTACCTGTAGTTCCCCACACCCGGGAGCTTTATTGCCATCTTGTTTTGATATTTTTCTTCAGAAGGAAAGTTAGGCCAACTGTGGTTTTATGTTTTAAAGGGAGACGACAGTGTGAGGGAAACAGAGTAGTGTATTGTGCAATGAAATCTTGATGTGTTACCACTAATCGATAGGTAAAAATGATCTATATACGTTAGGGACAGTACTGATGGAATATGAGAATATTATATTATAGAAACCAGTAGACTGAGGGTTGGACTACATACAAAATAAACTATAATGTTCCTCCAACTGTACCAGCTACTTGTCCACAAAAGAAGGTGTAACGATGTTATAAATCGTATCGTGTCTACAGTGATGGAAAAGGAAAGAAAGTGTTAATAAATCCACCTGTATTCTGTACTCTTGACAAAAATACTGCATATTTTTGTGTATCACAAACGTAGCCTAAGGCATGGAGTGATACTTTATTCTGTATACTGTAAGAGAGACTGTTTTTTAGGTGTGTGGATCCTCTACATGTAACTCTCACCAGTAACAAATACATACCTCACCAAAGTCCCCACCAACCACTTTAAAGACCACTCACTCACATTTGCAACTTATAAAAGGGCAGACAGTCATGTCTGTTTCTCTCTTCCCTCTCCACTCATGGCAGGCTGTATGCCTCAGCATGGGGGCTTACCCTGGGGTCCATGTGGATGAAGCTGTGGTCTCCTCGGAGGGCTAACGCGGCCCGCCGCACCACTCTGCTGTGGTGGAAGTGGTAGTGGTCCTCCAGGCCTCCTATCTGACCCATAACATGGACACCACACACATATCACTCACACTCAACTCTATGCACACAACGGTCTGTGTATACAGATACAGAAAATCATATTATGTATGACATTTAGACTATTCTGATTCGAGATAACAGGCTTTTCTTTTGCTTTTCTATCCGTCTGTCTTCCCGGGCGCGTGTGTGTGTGTGTGTGTGTGTGTGTGTGTGTGTGTGTGTGTGTGTGTGTGTGTGTGTGTGTGTGTGTGTGTGTGTGTGTGTGTTTGTGTGTGTGTGTGCAGTAATCCCATAAAATTAAAACGGGGAGCGTGCTGGAATGTCAGCACATGTACTGAGCTGGCAGAGAAGCGCATCTTTCCATGGATTACAGATGGAGATAGACACTCAAACATCCCCTACGACTGTCCTGTTCCTTTCCTCGTCCCGTCCCCCTCCTGCCTTTTAAAAAATCTGCTAAAGCAACGCCAAACTAGACCCAATTTTAAGATTTATACAACTTGGATTTCTGTTTGACTTGTTACTGACATCCCTTTCTGAATGCAACTGTGTCCAATCACAGTGGTGTGTTCAAAACTAAAAACACATTTGCACAACAAATACATGTGTTTCGTGTTAAAATTCTTACAGATGTTAATCGAACCTGGGGAAAGCAGACATTTTTGGGGGGTTGACATTTCATGCGCAAGTTTCTTCGTCTATAAAGACAATTCATGTGTCATTCTTTTGCGACACAAAGTATGAACTGTGTTAACGATTGGGTAAACTCAATACAAACATTAGCAATTGTTTAGCAATGTATTATTACTTACAAGAAACAAGTAGAATTGCTAGAATTTAATATAATTTTCCAACAGTTCAAACATTTGTGTCCGAATTATTGAGGATAAACAGAAACAGAAACAAAGAACCATTAATAACATTTAATTCCCATTGAGTTTATTCCAACATACGTTTGTGGAGTCATTTTGGCGTACCTGCAAAAATGCTTAGGGGTAAAAAGT